>JARFXV010001224.1:600000-805322 GCA_031761425.1 Cosmopolites sordidus
GTGTTACATCGGCTCGTGCAACTTCGTCCCCCTTAAAAATTCACTCTGATTTATTTTCCCAAACGTGGCATAATAAGTATAACTTCAAAAATCCACCATTTTGATGTTTCTGTATTAAAATGACTATTTTCCAATACAATTTTTAAGTTACAAATTATTTTTATTTAAAATAATATTTTATTTAAATTGCCCGTTTAAGGGTTAATATATCACATTAAATGAATTAATCTAATACAGATTTACTTGTTTCAGGTATGCCTTACTTGCAGTCCCATTGATTTGTACCAAAATTGGATTTTGTACAAGAAGAAACTCAGCATGTTTCAGTCAGATGAGGCAACCTTAATGAAGATTCAACTTTGAGACACGTAACAGTTTAAATCTCATTCTAATTAAACAATAAACGAATATTTTCTACTAGCTTTTCTGTCGCGTCCTAAATTTATCGCAGCAAATTATTATCTCTCTTTAAATATAAACTAAATATGATGTTGCGCTTAAAATGGGAGGAATAATTCATGAATTTAGTGTACAAACATGTCGTAAAGTTAGATTGTTCAGGACGTTTTAAGGGAGAGTTAATAATAATTCGTTTATTTCGTCATTTTACTGTACGACGACCTGAAAATAGAATTCGAAAAATAAAAATGACGTTATGGAAGGAAACGAGTGCGGGATATTCACAAGATGTCTGAAACGAAACTAAACTTTTGAAATGCACGAAAGAAAACTACAAGAAGTATTTTATTAAGCATGTTTTTTTTTTATTTGAAAGTTACTTATTTTTCGTAAAATCATTTCGTGAAATGACTTTCGGTTACAGCGACTCCAATCTCGGGAAGGTCTTTGTTACTGAAAAATTTTACTGGGAGCTAGAGTGGGAGAATAAGTTTAATTGATTATATTAAAGTTTTCGTTTAAATTTGGTTCAAAATTGACTAAATTCAACATATATACTGCATCGTAGCATCAGTAACTATGAATCAGTGTAACGTTCATAACGTGAATTTGGCGTTAAGAAATATTGCTAAAGTAGTGTTTGTATTTGGACACTTCAACAATTATTTCCGCACCAATTCAATATTAATCATTATGATGAGGTACTTTCTGCTCATGCTATCAAAACATGAATTAAAAACTTTGAAAAATTGGTTCTGCACTGAAAAAGAACCGTCCAAGTATAAAAAGCTCTTCATACGCCTGCAAATATAAGGTCATACTATAGGGTTTTTCAGTAAGGGCGAATCGATGTTGAAATGGAATAAAACAAGTTGTGTGTGAGGTATTAACGAAATTATTTTTTCATGTAAAAGGCCCATGTATGTCATTACGTGTGGAATATCACATCGTTCAAATGTCCGCCGCGGCTTCTCTGGTACGGAACTAGCGGTCCTATTTTCAATAACTCTGCCGCATGGATCGGGCTGATTTTGAGCGATGGCCTCGATTATGGTGACTTTAAGGGCATCGGCAGATTGCAGCTTATTGGTATAGACCTGCGACTTCAGAAAACCCCTCAAGAAAAAGTCTAGCGGGGTCAAATCGCACCATCATGATTGCCAATAGGCCTTTTCATAGTTGAAGATTTTTTGTGCGCTGGTCTCAACTTCCGCCATGCTTTTCGGGCACTTTATGCGTGTATAAGCTTGAATTTTATGTTTTCAATGTAATTAACAAAAAAACATATTTAATTATTAATTCACTATCAATAGTACAGTTATAATTGTTATATACTAAGTAAAATATTAATACAAGCATTTTAATAAAAAAATATAATTTTATCAGTAAAAAAAGGTGCAAAAAAATTGTTGTTATGGGATATGTCGCAGGTATACGTGCAGTAAATCGGAATCATTTTCGGAACATTTATATTATATTATTAGTTTTCCGAAGCCTTGTCTTGAATATCATCAAAAACATATTAAATCAACGAAACAAAAAATAATATAAAAATGTATCCAAGCTGTGCTAAATGTGATTTGTGAGTTAAAAAATGTGGGCGAGGTGATGGTCGATTCCTGATTCGATCGAACCTCGATTCGATTCGATTCGATTCCTGGTCGAACTTATTGATCATATTAACAAAGATAGGTATATTTGTTCACTTCATTTCAAAGAAAAAAGTGGTCTAACAACATAACATGCTGACCCCATCAGTTGGGAAAAAATATCATGTAATCAGATAATTTTAATCCATTTAATTGTTAATTTAATAGCTCAAGCTATAACCTCAAATGATGAATGTTTTTGTAGGTAAAAGTAGCAAGTACCTGTTTGGCTGAAAAATATAAACAAACTCATGGCGCAAGTTAATTATTTTAAAAAATTGTATAAAAGTTTTGAAAGAAATTAAAATAAAAATTTGCTCTTAACTTAATATAAAAATAAATGTAATGTTATAAATATAAAGTGAGAAATATAGATATAATGTTATAAATATAATGTTGTAAATTTAATAAATATCAAAACTAATATGAATATAATTGTCATCCTAAATTTTCAACAAGTTTTGCTTTATTTCCATATTGGGGACCAACATGGCGTTTTAACCATCGTTATAATCGAATACAACTGTGTGCTTCTATTGTGGGATGCACTAATAAAGCACATTTTTTTCATTTAGTTACACTGATAATAAGGGTAATGATCCTTGTTGTCCAGCCATATTTATAAAAGGTGCCCGAAACTTCATATTAACGCTTCGTTAACATGGCGGACGCGCTTGCGCGCAACTAATCATGAAAATGTCTATTGACCTCTCCTCTGCGAGAGATAACCATACCCTTATATCGTTCATGCAGAATGTCCATCGTGGCGTCTGCTGTGTGGTACGTAGCGCCGTCCTGCTGGAACCACATGTCGTCCGCATCCACATCGTTCAATTTAATCCCAAAAAAATCGGTTATGATCATTCTGCAACGCTCGCCGTTGACGGCGATGGCGTCACCAACGTCGTTTTCGAAATAGTACGGACCAATAACGCAGTCGGCCCAAAATCCGCACCAAACAGTAAGTTTATGTGAATGCATTGATACCTAGTGAAACTCGTGTGGGTTAGCGTTGTCCCATATACAGCAATTATGCTTGTTAACATAGCCATTCATCTAAAGATGCGTGTCGTCGCTAAAGATGATTTTTTCGGCCAAAATTGCGATCCCTTTCCAAACGCTCCGAAGCCCTGTCAGCGAACAAACGGCGTTGTTTATGGTCATTAACTTTGAGCTCCTGGGTCAGGATCTTTACGGTTTGATCTTGTACGGATGCATTCCCAAGTCCCGACGCAAAATTCACAAGTCTGCGGAAGGCCGAGTTCTTTGCATGGCCAGGAATTGACTGCCTCGGGTTCTCCTGTTCGGGCGTTCCTTTGACTTACAGGTGTTGGCTTTGGCGTTTGCCGAGCCGGTCGTCAAACGTTGGAGAGGCGACTTTGAAAAGCCACCGCGTCTACCGTAACGCGCGCAATGTTTACACTAACGAATACTCATTTTGATAATAAAGTTTTATCGTTTAGACGTGCTGCTCAACCGTGTAACTTGTCATGGTGATTTTTTTTTTATTACCGCCAAAATTCACACTTGTGGTAAGTATTGTTTGGCATATCGTCATAAAAATATATACAGTTGCGCAAGGTATATAAAATAATACAATATAGTATATTAGTATATTATAAGATAATACAAAAAAGTATTTATCATTTTTCGACATAGTATCCTCCACGCTCTACACATTTTCCCCAGCACTTTGAAGCTTGTGAATTCTTGGCTCGTAGAAACTTTGAGTTTAGGTCATCAGCCAACTGCGCACGAAGTCCTCAACATCTTGAGTGTTGTCGAATCATACTCCTCCATGTGCATCTTTCAAAGGCGCAAGCTAAAAGTAATCACAGGGTGACAAATCTGGGCTCTATGGAGGTTGTTTAAGGGTTTTCCAATACATATTCTCCAGTTTTCTTTTCGTCCCCCATCAGGCACAGACTTTATTGAATCCAAGATGGTTTCTGATGATTGTTTGAGCACTTCCAAAAACTAATACCCACCTTTAAAGTGATTTCATGAATAGTGACACGCCGGTCACCTTCAATAAGGTCGCGGACCGCACCACTTGACCTGGGACGTCGATTATGACTTACATTTACCATGCTTAGACTTCTTGGCCCAACCAAACACTTGGGTCTTAGACAGGGTATCGTCCCCATACTGAACCTTCAACCGGAGTTAATATTTCGGATGGTTTCAGGCCTTCCTTGGTTAAAAACTTAATTATAACCCATTGCGCAAAGGACGGTGGAACCTGGTGCTCATTCATGGCTGTCTGATGAAAGAACTAAGAGAAATAACTCACCGAGCGTTTCTCCCACTCCTAATACGTGATCTCATGATTGGCTGATGAAGGTATTTGTAAAATTCCGGTTTATATGTGATTCATTCTCATATAATGAATCTATTCGGGCTACGTTTTGAGCCTTACGTGAAATATATGGTCAACATAATTGACTTACGAAGCCTACTATTCGTGTTTTAATTAAAAAAGTCGAATCAAAAGGTAGTGATTGTAATGCCATGAATCTAACCCGTAATAAAAACATCGATGCTGTGAACCAAAGTGTGAACGAAAATCCAGAATAATCAATTGCACGTCGTTCTGAAGAACTTAGGCTTTTTTATGGCACTAGATGGAATATTCTTCATACAGATTTACATTTCAAGGTGTATAAAATTCAGTTAATCCAAGAACTCAAGCCAAATGACCATTTGTTGCCTAGAAATTTTGCAGATTGGACTTTAGAGCAACTTGAAACAGATCCTTTGCTTCACGAAAAAATCATCTTCAGCGATGAGGCTCATTTTTGGTCAAATGGCTTCGTAAATAAGTAAAATTGTTGCATTATAAGCGAAGAAAATCCACATGCTATTCTTGAAACACCTTTACATCTACAAAACTTAAATTAATTTGGTGTAATTTATGATCTGGAGACGTAATTGGACCGTACTTCTTTGAAAACCAAAATGGAAATACAGTTACTGTTAATGGAGAATGCTACAGAAACATGATTACTGATTTTTTCGGGTATGAATTGGATGATTTTGATCTGAGCGACATGTGGTTTCAGCAAGATGGTACAACATGCCATACATCTCGTGACATAATTAATTTATTGAAAGAAAAGTTCAATGATCATGTAATCTCAAGAAATGCCTATGTTATCTGGTCACCAAGATCATGTGATATAACTTCATTGGACTCCTTTCTCTGGGGTTATGTGAAATCATTGATTTACACCAATAAACCACAAACAGTCAATGACCTTAAAACCAACATTATTCCTGTCATTAGTGAAATAAATAAATAAGTAAAGATTGATATCTTAAAATTTCCACAATATTTAAGATTGTAAATATAAACATTGTTTCAACACACAGTACCTTTTTCAAATACACAATGTTCGTTTAGCATAGTTTGTATTTGAAAAAGGCACTATGTGCCGAAACAATTATTATACATACAATTTCAAATATAGTGGAAATTTTTAGATATCAATCTTTGCTTCTTTATTTAAAATGAATTTTCATTAAGTATCGGCTACCTCAGTTAAATTTATTAATGAAATAAATGCTGATTTATGTGGCAAAGTGACCTAAAATTGGTATCCAAGATTAGAGTTTTTTAAAAAATCTGGAGGCGGTTATTTACATGAAATTATTTTTAAATAAAATTGCCATGAACCAATATTTAAAATAAAATATCACGTTGTTATCTTATATCGTTTTAGTTTTATTTCAAACGACTCATTTCGCATTAGTATTTGGACCCATATAAAGTCCAGATCTGTGCATTGAGAGATCCAGAATACGTTATCATCCAAAATATCATATAGTTATCATACAGAATATATAGAGATCCAGAATACGCATATCTTTTTATTGTCAATCCTCGTCATTAGACAATTATTAGTTAATACGTATTAAGTGGTTTACAATGCCTCACGATTGCACATAAATAATTGAATCACAGCCGCTCCATTAAGATCAGTTTTTGCCAATAACAGTCCAGGAAATGTTCTAAATGGGCTGAAATAATCATAGCGCTTCTACCAGGCTCACTAAAGAGCTCACTGACACTCCAAACCCCTTGCATATTATTGTGACCAAAAAGTAAGATGACTAAAAAAAAATCGCGCGCTTTATCTGTTGATGCAACTATTTGTTTTTTAAGTTGGCATGACTGTGGGGATACAAGTTGTGATCCCCGCAAGTTTCATATAATTTCGTTTGTTAAGTTCGAATTTTATAGTGTCTTTTGTAATTGCTAAAATATTTTTTAACGATTTTTTAAAGCGGATAAATTTATCGAAATTTTTTGTGCTGATGCAATAAAAATATTCAGAAAGTGTCATGGAGATAAATGGTAGAGAAGCAGTTGAAGATAATTCTCATTAAAGAAGATTTTCTACGTCAACTAATGAAGAAATATTCAAAAAGCGCGGGATTTTTTTTCGGAAACCGAGATCGGTTTCTAGCCTTAAGTGGTTGAACGGGCGAAAAGCAACTAAAATTTGTTTTTTATGATGGGGAAATCTTCAAACAGCCAGAAAGCTAATATCAGGATGCATTGCCCTCCGGGTAGTGCCGGATGTTTACCGGCTAAAAACCCCACCAACTTCGTCCGGTTTTTGGGTCTTTTTGTTTTTGGGCCTGATAACTGAAATATTGACCAGGGTCCTGACCATATTTATCGGTCCAGCCGGATGTAAAGTGGCATTGAAATGCAGCTCACACCATCCGGTAGTTCGTAATAGTACTACTGTTTGAAACCGTTGTTCTCTAGTTTTTTTTAATAATTTAAATATTCTCTACGAGGCCACTGTGCAATTTTCCTTAATAAAGAAATGTTTTTTTTAATCACGATAACACACGCAATAATTGTTCGTCAATTTTTCCTTAAAAATCAAACAAACACCATTTCACACGCACCATATTCACCAGATATGACACCGTATGACTTTTTCCTCTTCCATCGAAACCATTTTGTGGACGCCGTTTTGAATCCTTAGAGGCCATTCCAGAGAATTCGCTAGCAACTTTGAAGGAAATACGAAAAGTCTAATATAAAAATTGTAGTGTATTGCAGTGAGACTGGATTACTTTGAAGAAAGGTTTGAAGAAGCTTTGAAGAAAAAAGTCGCGTTACTTTTTGATCACTGTAGTATATTATTTTACACAGCAAATGTTTCCTTTATGGGATTTGTTGAGATTTCTGGGCAAATAAGATTAGCATGGTGCTCAACCATTCCCAATATTCACTCGACTTGACACCGTAGGACTTCTACCTAATCTGAATACTCCAGATGCTTCGACCGCAGATTTGTAGGCGATTCTCAAAAATGTGTACTAGAAGTGCTTCAAAGAAATTGCACGACCTTCTTCAGCCTTTAGACTTTATTGCTTTTATTGACTCACAAGAAGTAGATTTTCAATAAAAATAATAAAAACTGCGCTTAAAAACTCTTAAAAACCTTTATTTTTGGACATATTGTTTATGACCAATAACATTGTTTAGATAATACCGACGTCCATCTACTACTAATGCATTTACTTTATTCCATTGACTCGGTATGACGTCTTTAAATCATTTTAGCTGAATATCCATATTTGTAATTTGCTTTAAAAAAAATTGTTGGCATCCGCAAGACTTCATATACCGGATGTAAGGGAAATAACTTTCGTTACTTTTTTTACATATTTAACCAACGATTCTTTACATTATTTGGTACAAAAGGTTTCCTTAAAACATGTATCCAAAATGCAACCATATCCGTGGAAAACATTATTTTGTTTTCGACGTTGCCAATTGTTAAGAAAATTCAATTCTTTGATGTATTGTCATTTAAGGAAATACGAGCGAATCGATGGGTAAAACGAGCTTCCAAATATAAGACATGAAATTCGGTAATTGTGATAAAAGATATGTAATTGAACCATGTTCAAAATTTGAAAATTACTCACCGTCTAGTTTTTTAGAAAAATTATATTTTCAACCGTTCTCATACACAGTCTCTTATGGTAGAATGATTTCTGCCACGGATTTTTCTATTTTTTCACTATTAATCTCAACTTTATAGAATAAAAAATAAAAATATAATATGTTATAATTATCTAAAAAATTGAAGTTAAATAATAAAAAAAGTTTTTTCAACTTTCGATTATTAATAACAAACAGTCGACCAAAAGTATGGCAATGTCGCGCACCCAGCTGGGAAAAAAAAGAGAAAAGTTATATTTTGTAACTAAATAATAATTTATTACTAATTATAAAGTTTATTTTGGTATTACAAATGAAAATTGTGAATTTCTGTGACTATTCTAAGTTTTAGGAAAACAAAAAAAAATCATCATTATTTTAACTCGTAAGTATCGCTCGTACTTTTTTATCACAGGCGTGGCCATGGGGGTTCAACCATACAAAACGGCTACGCCCGTGTTCTTTATGATATTATTTGTAAATATAATGTAATATTTTTATAGTCATTTATTCTATACGTTGCAGCATACATTTGATATGTTTTTTGCAAAAGAAAACTAATTTTTCATACCATAACACCATATCACATTTTAAACGATGCACGTCACGTTAAGAAACACATTTTATTGTTTTATTTAATTAAATGTTCAAAATGCCCACCATTTGAGCCTATGCAAGCCTGGCATCGTTCTGACCTATTTTCTCGAACACGTTGAAAAAGTTTTGGTATATTCCTAATCCGGTTGACCACAGCTTATCGATAAATAAGGAGCATTAGTGATATTTGCGTATACACTACAATACAATACTTAAGTAATTTTTGTCCCCAACTCCTTTTCTCGCCGGGAACATATCAATTAGTCAAAGCTACTTTACCACTCTCATTTTTTGGCTGATGTATGGCTGATTCTTAATTTTTAAATATTTTTTTAATAATGTTTATTAGTTTATTTGTAGTTTAATCTTTAAATAGTAACCAATTGGGGTTGTGAAAAAAAATTGCCTATATAACCTATAGCTTTGTCACTGTAACTTCCGCATGACACCCTACAAGTAATTTAATTATATTTAATAGAAATATTTTGTTTCTTTATATTTACATTATTATTTTTTTAACTTAAATTGGTGCTTTACGACGTCGAACTTTAGCTGAATTGAACCGAATGTCATGTTTGAGAAAATCTATGACCTCAAAAATATCCACTCCAGACATATTATCAGAATTAGCCTTTATGAACCTTTTGTCACACATTACTGAATTAAATTAGTAGCCAATCATTTTTTTGTTTGCACTAAACTTCAATAGTTTTAACAGTATATACACAGGTAGAAGCCGTTGACAGTACTTACGTCAAAAGATTTTAACATAATGACGTCACAAACATGGCAGCCAATCGTGGCACTTTCATAATTATGTGATTTTTTAAAATTTTATAGGTTTTAGTTCATTTATAATTAATTGTAAACACTTATAAAACACAAGTTTTTCGCATCGATTATCAATATTATTGATGATAAAGTTTTAAAATAAAATAAAAAAATCGATAATACTTCGTTATTCAAAAACCCAACTATTATTTGCCAAATATGCTCTTGCCCATTTTTGTTTAAAATGATAATTGTTAGCATAGCTTTTCGACTGGCGATTTAAAACTTGAAACTTGCAATTTTCCTTCGCGGTAACCCTTAGGTTTTTGACCCTTGCTGTGATATTTCCCTTACATCCAGTATATAGGATGATATTTTTATAATTCAGCACAGCACAGAATTGCAGTTCAATGCAGATTGTGCCTAATGTTAGGAGACAGTCTTCGAAAATTTCATTTTTATGTATGGCGTGTGGCGGAATAAGCCGATTTAAATTCAAGGCTTCAAATAGAAAATGTGGAATAATATATCAAGAATTTAATATATGTACTTTTTGTCAAAAACAAGGGACTTGTTGCGCCTATAAGTTACCTATAATACGTTTCACCATAATAAATGTGGTCTATATTAGAATTATTGTTTAGACATTTATACAATACGTGTCAGCTCCATTAATTCATTCGTGTAAATTATTAGCTTGTATAAATTGTAATTATTTTTATTATACCTTACCCAGATTTTTTGACAGTCGGACGCGATGTATACATATAGGACGTTCCAAGAACACTCCAAGGTATTTTCTTCTTATTAGAAGATTTAATGTAAATGTGAATATAATATGAAGATTCTTACTTCAAAAGATGAATCTTAATTTTTGACTCAAGGTAGTATTTTTCATGTATTTCAGCAGAGTTCATATATATATATATATATATATATATATATATATATATATATATATATATATATATATATATATATATATATATATATATATATATATATTCAGCAGAGTTCTATATAATAGAGTTTTGCAACAAATGTTTAATTACCGGAAAAATCAGCCTCATTTGGCCACGGGTTCAACTATAAGTGTATCCGCAATTTGATCCCAGTTCAGCCAATAAAACATTTGCCTAGAAGTTTCTTGGAACAGCTATCGCTAATTGGGAAGACACTAATATTTCTCAATGCATTTTCTTAATCTTGCCCAATGTATGAAAATGTTTGATAATTGTTTAATGTTCATTTCAGCAGAAAATCTGCAAATATCTTTAATTAATCGTGCTCGTAGAAGTTTTTTACATTTGTACTACTAAATTTCCGGCACAATGACCAGTGCCCGTCCATCCGCCCAACATTATCATGACGTGTCTTGAATTGAGTATGCGCAATGGTCGAACACTCGCATAAGGGGTGTTGCACAGTCTCTTCTCTGTGTTACACATATTGTTATCCTGGGTTCCTTGGATCTTGGCTTTTAGTAGTTTTTTTTGGGAGAGCCCGGCCCTGGGTTGCGACAATTAGAATTCCAATTTCTTTTGTTATTATGCCTCTTCGCAGCCAATACCAGGTCAACTCCTTACTTAAAATTTTAATTACATTAAAATTACATTTTCCTTCAATTATTCGTAAATAGAGTTTATGCAGTTGCTTTTCTCTCCAGGTATTTATCCGCTTGTCCCGCTTACCCTTTCTGTATGTCGCCTTTACTCGTTCCACCTAGCAATTACATTTTCTATGCACCATTGCACAGAAATCCGAACACCCAGTAAAGATTACTTAATGTCAATGATAATTTATATAAATCATTATATGGTCATAGTAAGTAGATTATTAAAATTACAGTCCAACCTGATAAACTTAAACCGCTGTTACCTTTAATAATGCGTTGATGCATCATGGCTTGCTACACTCATTAATGCGTCTGGGCATTGATCTGATGAGGTGGTTAATATCCTCCTGTGATACCGTATTCGAAGCGACTTCTACCTCACGTCGAAGTGTCGCCAAAAGTTGAGGGGGTTGTTGTAAATTTAGTAGCCTTCTATCGATCATATTCCATACATGTTCGATTGGGCTTCCAATATCGGGAGATATTGGAAGCGATGGCGGTACATTAATTTCAGCAAGGTCGAAGTAGTCCAATCTGACTCTTGCTACATGTTGACCGGCATTATCTTATTGAAAAACTAGATTTGGAAGTGTATTGCAAGTATGGTATGAGATGAGGGTCCACAATTTCTTAGACTTACCGCAGTGCGGACATGTTTCCTCATATATATATATATATATATATATATATATATATATATATATATATATATATATATATATATATATATATATATATATATATATATATATATTACAGAATATTAATAATTATATATATATTACAGAAATTTTTCATCCTTTCTCCACGTGGTGCCACCGATCGCCTTCGCCCAACCGTCACTACGCATCGTCATGTATCTCGGGACCGGTTTCTAGCTTTTCAGCCGTCATCAGCCGAACTCTAGACGAACGCAAGGAAAGCATGGCGTATGGTGACGGGTGGGCGAAGGCGATCGGTAGCACTACGTGGAGAAAGGGTGAAAGATTTCTGTATATATAGTATTATATATATATAAAGGTTGGCTGCTACTGTTCGCAAATTTCAAACAAAATATGGTCGAAATATTAATTTAACTTTATCAACTGTGAAGAGAGTGAAAATAGTTATAATATTCAGGGAGACCGGATCAATTGGGGACGCTAAACGTCCAATTACAAGCCGTTCAAATTATAATATTGAAGCAGTGCGTGAGAGTGTTGGCAGAAGTGCAGGAACATCGCTTCGGCGTCGTGGGCAAGAATTGCCCACATTCCCCCGTAACTTGAAGGAGGAGATTCAACGCTGTATCAACGAAATTTAGCCCTTTTACGCGAAATGCCCACGGAAAATTTCGACAAAAGAGTGCTTATGTACCAGCAAAGCCGTGGAGGTCATTTGCCCGATGTGCCATTCCATCCCTATCCTATATACTTTATGTTTTAATAAAAAAAATACAATTAAAAAATGCTATGTTTCCTATTTACTACAAATCTTGCATATATTTTGGGATGTTATTGAATAATATTTGTTATATAATTATGGGGGGATAAAGCTTCATTTATTTTGCATCTATGAATAAGGAATAGTATCGATAAATAATATATAATATATATTATAAAAAAAAATTTTGGCTAGTTTAAAAATTTCGATAGATTTCATATAGGGAAAAAGACTAACTTACGGATCATCCTAACATATTTTAAAGCTTTTTGAATGAGCGCATGTTGAAAATTGGCTTGCACGATGTCCGAACAATTTGCATACGTAAACATGAGCCAACATAAATGAATATGTTATGAAAATTTGCGTTAAGAGGCTCAGCTTTCCAGGATGCCTCTCAACGTCCGGTCTTAATTAATTTACGGATTTCATCAAACTACTTTTCCGTGCTTTTGAACTTTCGACGTTTTGTTTGCTTGCAAGGGCTCCCCGTTGAATGGGCCCCAGCCATACGGGACGTCTGGTCTGGTTCTAAATTGCGGAGTTACCGTTGTCCTGAATATTAAAGTGGTGCTTATATTAATAAAATTCGCGGAAAAAATGAGGGTTTCTAATTCTCTAAACTTTCCTTGTTTGCTAATTAAACAAGCTTTTGAGGATTACCGTGATACGCTTTGTTCGTTATTGTAAAACTTTTGATTGAGGTCTTTGCCTTGATTATACAAATATTTGTTTGGCATTTCTCTTCTTTTGTATTACATTACATTATATATATATATATATATATATATATATATATATATATATATATATATATATATATATATATATATATATATATATGTATATATATGAGAATTTTGTTGATTGTTTGACTGGGCACCGGCCTCATCCATCCCTTCTATTGGAGGGCACATGTTTCGTCTCTTGATGTTTAGACTCTTCAAGTTACCGACATGTGCTCTCTCGTCAAGAATAGGAAGACCCTATCCACAGTCAATAAGCTACATGAGTTACTCGTTTACGTAATAGATGCCAAATAAAACTCGATAGCAAATTACCATTGTGTGTAAAATTGATTTATTCTTTAAGAGGCAAAACACTTGCAATATACCCATTGCTTTAAAAAGTAATTCAAAAATAAAAAGAACAACTTTCAATAATACTAATAAGCAATAATTGAGTCTGTATGCATGTAGGCGAGTTGGCATGCTGTCAATTAAATGATCAATTTGGACTTCTGAAATTATCTCCCATTCTTCACGAGCAGCATCTTTGAGTTCTTGCAGCGTAAGAGGAGGATTATTTTGTTTCTTGATGCGTGTTTTCAGAATATCCCAAGCATGTTCAATGACATTCATGTTAGGGGAATTTGCCGGCTACCCTATCTTGGTTATTCCCTCATCTTCAAGAAAATTTTTTACTGCTGCTGTTCGAGGAGGAGGTGAGTGGTCATCCATAAAAACAAATCCGTCGCCTACTGTACTTCAGAACAGACGCATAATAGGATTTAGAACTTCCTCGATCTACACAGCACCAGTGAGTCTTCTCTCCAGAACCAGTAGAGGTGTCCGTGCACCCCTCATAATTCCATTCCAAAACATCATGCTCCCATCTTCAAAAGTTCGCAGAGCGGAAATGATAAAACGAGTTTATAGTTGAAAAAATTGACTTTATTCTTCCGTATATTAAGCTCGATACTTTTTTCCAGCGGTTCTCGAATTCATTTATTCAATCTCAGAATTGATTTTCTGGAAGTCCTTCAAAATACTTATCGTCGGCTGCTATAACTTCTCCATTTGATGAAAAACGCTTTCCACTTAGGATTTTTTGAGGTTTGGGAACAGATATACGTCGGAGGGGGCCAGATCTGGTGAATATGGTGGATGCTCCAACAAATTCTTCAATTTGGTCATTGCAATTGGTGTTTAGATTCATCACGTTACTTACATATGTCAAACCTATATCAGAGTATCTACATTGTATTCAAAAAATAAAGTCTTATCACTCATTCAACTCAGCAATCGCACTAAATAAACAGTGTCATTCTGAGGATGAAGAGGTAACTCCTATCCTATTCTATAACTTGAGGATTTTTAGCGGCCCAAATTATTCAGTTATGTTTATTCACAAACCCATTAAACCAACAGTGTGCTTCGTCGAAAAAGATAATTTTTCCGTAAATTGAGGATTCCCTTCCAATCTCTACTTTCTAGGCACTGTTGAATCATGTATCTTTCCATGCTGAATTGGCACAATTTACCGAATATAACAGTCTATAAGCGATGTTTACATTATATACAGTACATACTGTACATACTGAACATACAGTACATACAGTACATCCAGTAGATCCAGTACATACAGTACATACAGTACATACAGTACATACAATATATACAGTACGTACAGTACATACAATACGTACAGTACGTATAGTACGTGCAGTACGTACAGTACTTACAGTACGTTCCAGTACGTACAGTACGTACAGTACGTACAGTACGTACAGTACGTACAGTACGTACAGTACGTACAGTACATAGGTACATACAGCACATACAACATATACAGTACATACAGTACATACAGTGCATACACTACATACAGTACATTTACAGTATTGCCGTTATTTCGTTGAAAAGTTCTGACAATCTTATTGAAAAACTCTTTATTAAAGTATTTAATAAAGTGTTAGTTTAGTAATTCAAGTAGTTAAATAATTTAGTAAAATTTCATTTTAAAACATATTTAGATGGAAATATATGCTTAAATATAAATTAGCGCGCTGAGTTTCTTTAAACAAGGAATTATATATTCATTGTAAGAAACAGATAAGGAAAAATCCCATTTTCTCTGTATTTTTCTTTGCTCGAATCTGTTTTTTATGATATACTAGCATATGTTTATACTAGCATAGAATGTTTATAAATCCCTGCACTAGTAAATTCCGTCTATGCACACTTTAACTTAACTATTAATAAAATAATAAATAAGTGGCAAATTCTTCTTTGATGCAGGTGCACTAACAAGGATATCCTGAATCAATTTTCTCTTATTCGATTAATAAATATTATGTTAAGAAAATCGAAAAAGCTTTTGATGTTTTAATAACATCAATGATGTTAGTAAATTTGTTTAAATCAATTATGTAGAAAATTTTCTACATGATACGTGAAAAACTATAAATAACTTTTCTAGGTTCAGAGAAATTTACTACTAAACTCCAAATAACTTTTTTTTAATTCTCAACGCTCATTTCGCTCACCATGTTAACATCATCAGGAGATGATTCAATACAAATCTAGATATGCAATTATTCAAGATTCTCAATAAATCAGAGAAAAAAATTATATTCCATCATTTTGTTTTTATTTTATTTTCATTGGCTTAATCTTAGCTTTAATTAAACTCAAGGAGATTTACTAAATACCAGATCATTTGTTTTTAACTTCTCGAGTCGCGTTGGTATTGAATCATCTCCTATTGATGCTATCATGCTTAGAGAGTAATTAGAAAAAATAATTTAGTGTTTAGCAGTAAATTTCTTCGAGTTTAGTGTTGCACATTCAAGATTCCAATCCAAGACTGTTTTTAGACTTTTAGTGTTTGGTTCAATTTATAATAATTGCCATAATGTGAAAAAAATATTTTAATTTGCCTAATACTGACATAACTATTGTTTCTACTACAATTCGTGCCACAATTAAACATCCACAAAATCTGAATAAGATCTTGTTATTTAATAGTCACCAGTATATCTACGGGGTTGCTATTTATGTATCTGGAATTTCCAACAATGGGGTTGCTAGGCACCATCTGACGCATGCACCGTAAAGATACACATTGTTGACAGATTTGTACTCAAAACGTTTTGTCACGCAAGAAACGGCCTGCAAAGAAATGCTCAAAAAATACAATTGTGGTGCATCAAAAGCCATGTGACTTAATTGAAGTGACGTGCATTGAAGCCCTGGTAGCATACAATATACTTATGCAACGAAGCCTGGATGTAAATAAAGATGTATACATATATCTTATCGACTATAACAAAGCTTTCGATAATGTCAAACATGACATCATGATAAAATTGCTGAAAGACAAAGGTGTAGACACGCGAGATATAAGAATAATCTATAACTTATACTACAATCAGAAGGCAGTGGTAAGCATTGACAACTACAACTCGGAGGAAATTGAGATTATGAAAGGCGTAAGACAAGGATGTATAATGTCTCCAACATTGTTCAATTTATATTCTGAAAACATTATGAACGAAACACTTGAGGATGAAACAGCCGGCATAATAGTGAACGGAATACCAATCAATAACATCAGATATGCTGATGACAGCATTGTAATGACAGAATCAATGGAGGACCTGAACAGAATAATGGAAAAAGTAAGAAAGGCAAGCGAAGACCTCGGATTAAGCTTGAACACGAAAAAGACAAAGTTCATGGTCATTACAAAGAAAAACATCAATAATGCAGAATTGCGTATTCAGGGGGAGCAAATAGAACGAGTAAAAAAATACCGGTATTTGGGCACAACAATAAATGACAACAACGACAATACACCGGAAATTATTGCTAGAATAGAACAGGCAAGAAGTACTTTCGTAAGATTGAGAGGCGTCTTATGTAGCAAAGATTTGTCGCTGACTCTTAAACTAAGACTAATAAAATGCTACGTCTGCTCTGTACTCCTCTACGGAATGGAGGCATGGACATTAAACAAATATACACAGAATAAACTGCTATCCTTTAAAGTGTGGATGTACAGAAGGGTCTTAAGAATCGCCTGGACCAAGAAAGTAACAAACAAGGAAGTTCTGAATCGCGTGAATAAGGAAGAAAATGAGCTGCTGGCAGACGTGAAGCGACGTAAACTACAATATCTGGGTCACGTCATGCACGGAGAGAAGTACCAACTGATACAAATAATTATGCAAGGAAAAATCCAAGGCAGGAGAAGCATCGGTAGAAGAAGGATGTCTTGGTTACGTAATTTGAGAGAATGGTACAACTGCAACTCCAACCAACTGTTCCGAGCGGCAGTGTCCAAGATCAAAATAGCTAACATGATTGCCAAACTCCGGACCGGAGAGGGGACATGAAGAAGAAGAAGAAAAGCCGTGTATAATATCTGCATAGGTGACGAATCTTGGATATATACGTATGAGCCTGAAAGTAAACAGAAAGTTACTATATGGGTCTTTTAAAATGAGCCAAATCCAATAAAAGTTGTTCGCGCAAGAAGCACTTCGAAGCAAATGGTCACTTGTTTTTTGTTTGCCAGAAGTCTTTGAAGAAATAAGAAAGAACAACCAGCGAAGCAGGATCAGTCTTCACCTTGACAACGCAAGCTCTCACACATCGGACCGAACGGCTCAATATTTGACCGGCCAAAACATCGAATTGAGGTCATACGTCGTACAGTTTTGATTTGATACCCAGTAATTTCTTTTTACTGCCATCGGTGAAGAATAAATTACATGGTGAATGATTTTCGACGCCAGAAGAAGCGTTGCATGCGTTCAAAATGCATGTTTTGGAGATAGCTTTATCGGAATGGAGAAAATGTTATAAAAATTGGTTCAAACGTATGCAAAAGTGCATCGATTATCGCAGAGAATATTTTGAAAAACAATAAAACCACTTTCAATTATAAATATTTGTTTTTATTTATTATTCCGGGTACATAAACTCGATGACACTCCCATGACAAAAACCCGATGGAATAAAGAGCTAATATTAAATATTGTTTCAAGCTCGGTAAAACTTTTACAGAAACATTTGAATTGATGAAAAACGTTTATGGTTATGATTGCTTATCCCGTGCGTGTGTTGAAGTGGTATAAGGGATTTCAGGGCGACTGTGATGCTTTGGAAAACGACCCAAAGCCAGGCTGGCCAAAAATTAAATTTAGCTATAAGTTGGTGAAAAAAGTGCGTGAAATGATGGTCTACGATGGGAATTCGACTATGAGATTGAAGCGACGGAATTAAATACGATCAGAGATATGATTCACGAAATTTTAACAGAGGATTTAAATATATGGAAAGTCTGTGCTCGATTTGTTCCTCACGCTTTAAATGCGGATCAAGAAATTGGCGAAAAAACAAGTCATTGTACTTCAACATCAGTCGTATTCGCTTGATTTATTTCCGTGTAACTATTTCCTGTTCCAGAAACTCAAACGGGTCATGAAAGGAATGTTTTGTGACAGTGTTACACAAGTCCAAGAAGCCGTGAGGAGGGAAATTGAGGCGATTCCGATAAACGACATATAAAAATTAGTGCCCAACGGTGTATTGATGCGCATGAGATTTATTTTAAATAAAATGAAATAATTTTGGCAACAAAACTAATTGTTTTATTTTTATTTAAAAAGTCGTTTAAACTTAAAAAAAAATTAAAAGTATATAAAAATCGAACAAAACAAGTCATATGTTTGAAACTTTGTGTATGCTAACATCAATAAATGACAATTCGATAAGAAGTTTGAGAGTTTTAACCTATTTTGCTAAGGTTATACGCTCTAGCTTCGCCATATATTAACGTTTAATATACGTTCATTGAGTTGATTCATCTTGTATGCTCCGATTTATCACTCTCTTTCACTAATGTTGTTAATAATACATGTCGTATTCCAAGTTACGATTCGACACAAATAAATACAGTTTATTTTTAACTGCATGCGGCGGATTGCAGAAATATACGAAGAATAAAATACTGTTTTGTGTAGAATTCAAATATACCAGCTTGAGAATGAAAATCTAGCCGAAATCGATAAGTTTACGCTGATCTGCGACGAATGTGTTTATTTTGTCGTGATTACTTTTAAATGGTTTGCTGGAACGTGGTGTATTTTTGAGATTGAAATTACTAGAACAAAATTTTAAAATTTCGTTTTGTAACTAGGTTCCCCCATTAGCGCATCGTTTCTATTCACGGCGTGTTTCGTTCCTATTTTATTTGCATTTCGTTTGCATTTTTAAGACAATAAACAGATACGTAAAAAAATAATTATTTTAATGTTAAGTTTTCCATGGGTGAAAGTTTTTGAAGTAATCTAATAAAGTAATTACAATAATTGCTATAATATAGTTGAATTTTACTAGCGAGGTTTCTATTTTTTAATACAGTCTGTCAAATAAACGGTTGTCTCATCTTTCAGTTCATGATTTGAGGTAAATCTTTCTCCAGTTAGACATTTCTTCCAAGTTTTAAAAGAAGAAGTAATCGCTGGAAGTTAAACTCGGCAAAGACGTGTATAAAAACACATCGAACGTAAACGAGGGTTGCTATTTATGTATCCCTAATTGGCAATGGTGGTGTTGCTAAGCGCCATCTGACATATACATTGTAAAGTTTGACATTGTTGACTGTATACGTACTTAGAATTTTTTGTCATACGGATGCTATTTGTGTTATATATATGTTATATATGTATTTTATGTTATTATGTTATATATGTTATTATGTTATATATATTATTATGTTATATATGTATTAGTGACTTGAACATTTCATCTAAGTCAAAAAATGGAATTAATTCGTGATTTACTACAACTTTCGACGTGGATTATCGCAACAACAGTGCATCGATCAACTCACTTCGACTTTTGGCGATGAAGAATCGTCTAAAACCACTGTATCTTACTGGTTTAGTGAATTCAAGCATGACCGTCGTTCGCTCACGGACAAATTTAAAGAAGGTCGTTCAAAATCGGGTGTTCACATCGATGTGCGGAAAACATCGATACTGTGCGTAAACTAATAAAACAAGACCGTCATGTGATATACCGTGAGATTAAGGCATCCTTGAGCATTGGTATGATACGCATACACAATATTTTACATGAACATTTAGCTGTGAAAAGGATTTGTGTTCGTTGGATTACGCAAAATTTGACAATCGCTCAAAAAAGGCTCGTATCGATTGGTGCAAAGAAATGCTCAAAAAGTACAATCGTGATGCGTCAAAAACCATGTATAACATCTACACAGGTGACGAATCTTGAATCTATAAGCTGTTCAGGTTTTTTTCAGGATAAATGGGCATGTGACTATAGTGCTACTAGAGAATTTTGCCACAAGTTTGCCAGCAGTTCTTGAAGAAATAAGAAAAAATAGCCAGCGATGCCGGATCATTCTTCACCATGACAATGGGAGCTCTCACACATCAAACCCAACAACTCAATATTTTACCGGTCAAAACATCGAATTGATGGGTCATCAGTCGTACAGTCCTGATTTGGCACCCAATGATTTCTTTTTGTGTCCATCCGTAAATAATAAACTATGTGGCCAAAGATTTTCGACGCCAGAAGAAGCGGTTGATGCGTTCATTCAATTAAAAATTCATATTTTGGAGATACCTCAATCGGAATGGAAAAAGTGCTATGTAAATTGATTCAACAGTATCCAAAAGTATATCGATCATTGCGGAGAATATTTTGAAAAACAATTAAACAATTTTCCTATTTTCATTTATTATTCCGGATACATAAATAGCAACCCTCGTATCATGGAGTTACAAAGCAAAAACCAAACACGTATGTTCAAACGCATTATCGCAATGAAAGAACACTTTTTCTGGCTAGATATGGAGGCTTTACTTGAATAAAAAGCCATTAATTACATCCAGTAGTAAAGCGTAATACTCAGGTGCCGCCTTACCGTTTACCAAGTAGTCTGTGAGCACCACACCACCAGAACACCAGAATTTCGCTGCCAAAACTTTCTACAGATGGAGCAATTTTGGCTTTTCTTGGATCACTTTTACCTGCCCCCACCCAATGTTTATACTGCTGGTTCATGTTTGGCGTTTAATGGTGAGTCCTTTTTTCTTCTGTTATTACAAAACTTGAAGAAACTCCGCAGAATCATGACTAAATAATACTTTTGAGAGGAGAAGGAACTTCGCTTATTGAGCGAGAAGCCCTATCGTCCAAAATATAGTGTAAAGCAGTAGACACAGTCTGTCCAGATATTTACATCAGCAATCATTTAATGACATGGTGAAATATTGTAACGATTTTGTCGGTCTAATTTCATCATCGCTAATGGTAAAGGAATAGTGGACAACCACTAGAGACCTTGGAGGCCAATTTATGGATCTATGCTTTGAAATGCACGGCCTGCATATTTTGCGTATCAAAATCAGATTCTTTATAGCTTTTATATAGACATGTAGCAATAGTCTTTTGGCATGTAACCTTATTACGTCGCATTTTGGTAGTAGTTTTTCCAAGCCATAATTATGCTAGTTTTGCTTATAGATATTGGCACCAACAAAATGCCTCCCGTAACTTAAAACAAATTTCCGTAAAAAATTACTAGTAGCATGCAACAAAAGAATTTGCTTATGAAAGACTTTTTTTGTCAAAAATTTCATTTTAGTGTATTAATATTTGGTGCGTTTTGCCAACTCTGCAATTTAATCAGGAAACATTTTCTGAGTTCTTCTTCTGACGAAATTGAAGTGTTAGCGAAACGCATCTAACATTTTAAGAGCCGCTCCGAGAACAAGTACTAAGAAATTTTCAGGAGAATTAGGGTATATCCCATACTACCGCTAACCTACATTTGCGAGGCATAAAAATCAAGAGTGATCAAAGAATGAATAACTATAAACAGGGTACTAAAATTAAGTACCTAAAAAACGCAAATAATATTTTGTTTTACCCTAATATCAGTAACATTCATTTTTAAGACGTAATTTGCCAACTTACGGCACTGTTAGTAGTGGGCCGTATTTAGTTCTTAAGTCATTTCAGTCTTGTAAGAATAGTTGGTTAGACCTTTTATCACTACAAGGTGTAAAGTGGGGGTGGAAAGAGCAAATTATTGCAATGTGGTGAATCGATGATAATGGAGCGTCCTGCATCATTTCACTTACCTGGGTTATAATTTCTTATGAACAAGCCGTCCAAAGCGAACAAACTAAAAAAGAGTTTCAATGTGTACTGAGGTACCCTTTCACACATTATGAAAGAGGACCTCAGTACCTCATTTGTCATTGGGCAAATTGCGTCCTGGAGCTAGATAAAATCTATTCGCTTTCTCTAATATATATGAGGTGCTTCCGAAACCTGGGTAGTGATACAACAAAACAATGAACAGGTAGATTTATATATTATACATTTACAGTTTGCACAATCGTCTATCTAATATGTGGAAGATAAAAGAAGTGTAACATATAATAGCCGTAGTCATTCACAAGGGCATATTGATTTGGTACGTGAAAGTGTTGCTGAAGACTATTCGTCGAAGTTCACAACAATTTAGACTCAGTGAATCCACAAGATTGTGTATTTTACGAAAGAATCTGAAGATATATACGGTTCAAATTACATAAGAACTGAAGCTACTGGAACATTAAAAACGTCGTGCTTTATCAATTGGATCAAAGAACAAGCAGATGATTGTTAATAAACAAAATTACCGCATTTGGGGTGAGGAAAATTCACGATTGATCAATGTTTGGTGTGCATTATGGTCAGAAGGTGTAATTGGACAAGATGCCTTTCAGAATGCTGCTGGTTAAGCTGTAACTGTCAATGATGTTCGATATCGTGAGAGATGATAACTGAATTTTTGTGGGCTAAATTGAATAATCTGGAAGATAAGTGGTTCTAACAGGATGACGCTACACCTCGCTCTGCTTATGAAATAATTGATTTATTGTGAGAAGACATTCCTGGACGAGTTTTGCAAGAAACTGTGATGCTAATTGAGAGCGTTGGACTATTTTCTTTAGTGTTACATGAAAAGCCAATTCTATAAGAACAATCCGCAATTAATTTCTGAACTAAATGATAAAGTTATTCGAATCATTGGTGAGATAGAGCAACAGTTATGCCAAAATGCCATCCAAAATTTTGACAAAAGAGAGAATGTCTGTGGAGCTGCAAGGTGGTCATTTGACAGATATTGTCTTTCGCGTTTAAATGTCACACTTTGCTTCAATTATCAATAAAAAAGTTTTTGAAATCAATGCAAATTCTATGTTTTATTCAAGAATTATAAAAAACCTGAATTGGAAAAACCCTTATTTTATGGCAGGGTCATAAAATCCAAGAATATTCCAAGCAAGTTCGTATTTCAAAAGAGCACTGTGTGTCGAAACATTTGTAATGCAAGTTTTAAATTAATATATAACAAATATAATTATATATGTTACTATACTAGTGTACCTAACACTAACTATACTACTAACTAAATAAATAACCCATTTCCGGACAACGAAAAACAACCTTTTTCCATGTTCAATGAAGTAACAAAAGGTAAAAAATATGAAATAGTCGTATTTTTCGATAGCTATCATATATCGAAAACTACACGTACATTTCAAAAAATATATATACCGTTAGAACCAGCATGACGAGCATATTCAAAAACAGTTTTAATCGTTCCGGCATCAAATCCACTGTAGATCTGTGTTATCAATACATAGCCAGATAAATATTCTTTTGAGTGACAAGATCTTGAGGCTACTCCAGTCTGTTCCATCAGGTTTCTCTTCAACTATCATTTTGCAAGAATGGAGGTGAGGATCGCTGCACAACATATCTCCTCATAGCTGCAACGATTTCAAATATACGGCTGATCCATGTACGGCCAGGAGTTTTCCTTTTAAAATCATCCCACAAAGAGGAATGTGTTATTTGAGATATTAGCCTCAAAAGCCAGTGCTTGATATTCTCGGTCCAAGGCACGTTGACCATTAAATCCACATTCCAATCCCAATTGAGGAGAATATTTCAGGTCAGTCTATTTAATTCAGGTTCGAATATTGTCTCTTCACTTAATGTTTTTAAGAATGCAAAGTATATTATATAAATTCTGTAACAAATTTAAAATATAAACAAGCATCCAAACCTAAATTCACCAATCAAAACAAACTTTCGCATTTATCATTTATTTACTCAATGATGTATCATACCCAGACTATGAGGCATATGCTTTGGCATATGCTATATATAAACATATATTTATATATAGCATATATAAACTTTCCATATATAAACTGGGAACACAACTAGAATAAAACTTGAATATAAAACAACAAAAGATATATCAACAATAAAAGGAATAAGGCAGGACGATGTCCTCAGTTTATTTCTTTTCAGCCTTAACATATAATGGACAAAATCATACAGGAACTGACAACAATGAATAAGCGGTACAGAATGATGATGAAACAATAAGCGTGATATGCTACGAGGACGATGCGGTGATTTTAACAGAAACATAGAACGACTTACAAATGCAGCTGCTGAAATTCTATCAAACTAGTAAAAAATATAACATGCTGATCTCCATTGACAAAACAAAATGTATGACTTTTTCCAAGGAGCCAATAAGATGCAACCAGGTCGTAGATGACAAAACAATTGAACAAATAATTAGTTTTCGTTACTTAAAAACTGACACATTAAGTAGCAATTAAGTAGCATTAATAGCAAGTCAACACAGCCTCAGCAATTGCTTAAGAGATGTTATCTCGAGGAGCAATAGCCATATGCGCATTGAAAGTAAAATACGGATTTACAAGACTTGCGTAAAACTGGTACTTACTTATGCTATCGAGACCCGAGCTGATACAAACAACAGCAAAAACATTCTAAGAACAGCAGAGATGAAAACTCTAAGAGCATTAGCAGGAAAGACGCTAAGAGATAGAGTGAGAAACAGTGACCTTTGAACAACATGCGGAGTGGGGGAGATAATGAGATTGGATAGAAAGAGATAATGGAGATGATGGATCACTGATAATCAGATGGATCAGATGGAATGGATCAGCATAGACTGGCTCAAATTACAAAAAACGGAAAACCAGCCAGAACGCAGAACGGCGGAGAGACCATTAAAGAGATCGAAAGATAGTCGCTCATCTACATCTCAGGAAGGTCTTGCTTTGAATATACGAGGTGTGTAAACAAAGTAATGAGACTGGTGCTGTAGTGTTCTTCTGGCAACACTATTGGATTCCCCCTTAGGTGGGATATAGATCAACATCTGGTACATCTTCAGTACGACTTTGGCCTTTACAGAGTTTCAACAGTTTCGAACTGTTGTTCGAAATGAGCTATCAAGTTTTGTTTCAGAGTAGTTCAAAATGGTTCCGAAAAACTTTTCTCGGGTTCAAAAGAGACCAATCATATTCTAACTTTTTGAGGCGGATTTAAAAATACCTTCATTTTTCGAGTGCAGCTCTGCTCGAAATTGTCAGAACGCGCTAGAAAAATCCCATTCACGAAAAGAATTGTTACGGATAATCCAGTGACTCAAGGGAACTCAAACTCATACTGATGATTAACCGGATATTGGCCTGCCTCCCTCCGTATGGGAAGCCAACAGATGTTTTAGATCCAACGCTATACCATCAGTCTCATTATTTGATTTGCCGAGTCGAATCTAAAGGAAACTTTGAAACCTCAAATATTCCGAAACCTTAAAACAGTCCAGAAAATATTTTTGATAAGATAATACACACCTCAATATCCCAGGGTAAAGTTAGATGCTCTAGAGTGCCCATTTTATGTTGGTTACAAACGTACCTACACTCTTTACCAAGTGGACAGGGTTAGGTTAGGTGATTTCAGCATTTTTCCGATCCCACTCAAATACTCAAAGCTCTAAAACGTAAAGTTTAAGCAACTTAGGATGAAATTCTTTAAAAAAAATTTAACCCTCATTCGATCACCGCCTAAATGAATAAATTGACGTGCAACAGATCGAAATGAATCATTGCTGGCTGTATCCACTGTAAAAATTTTCTAAAATTGGTATCGTTTATTATTTTTTAATGTAGATCCCATTTTTAATTACTAACTCATGGAGTTTCTCTCAGTTAGAATTGTTGATTGGGATTTGGTTTATTTTTCGATACAAGTTCGGTCCGATTAACTCTTGTTTTTCCACGCGCAGTTGCCGAACGGGATTGCAAATGTAAAACGGTAGGATTTACGTAATCTACTTGCAAGTGTATATTTGGCTTACATCAATTGAATGTATTATGAATCGCTCTAAAAAATGGAAGGAAATAACGAGCATTATCGTCAGATTTCGCTCTATTACAACGATGCTGGGAGGCTGATAAAAACATATTCTATGTATATGAAGGCAATATATTAAAAAATCCGTATGTAGGAATGGTTTGGTGTATAAATACACCATTGGGCCATTCGACATTTGATGTATTCTTAGTTTTCGACATGATGACACCGCCCGGTTTTAATTTATTTTATCCCATAAAAATGAACAAACTAAGATTTATATATAAATTTCCACTATATTTAAAATTGTATGTATAACACTTTTCCGTCACACTGAGCCTTTTTCAAATACAAACTAGGATAAACTAGCAATAAGAAAAGAAATTACAACCTAAACTATCTATGGACATAATAATACCATAAAAGATGATACTGAGGAAACCCATTTTTTCAAGGTCTATGAGGGCAATATAAGTTTAATAACGATGAACCATTCAAATCTAGCTGGTAGGTCAAATCTAGCATTTAGCAAAAATTCCAAATTGTTTCTGTTATTACTTTCTTACATTGAGAGTATATGACGATGTGATGCTTTCTTACCGAACTGTGGGATGTATATCCCAATTTTTTGAGGAAGAGGATACGCCTGTAATGGTAATTACAACCTCGTTAATCTAATCATGAGATATGGTTCCAATAAGGCAGGTCCGTACAGCTTGGAAGTGGATGTAAGTGCTGAGAGGAATGATTTCAAGTCGGTTAATTTACATGCTTCGCAGTATTCGTTGGCCGTTCTCTATAAAAGAAGTTACAATGTTTGTTTTAATGTATCCCAACTTACGATATGGGTGGCAATCAAACGAACTGCGAGTTTGCGCATAAGTCTATTCGGTGAGAAAGTTTCGAGGAACGGACCTGTTAACTGGCCGCCATGGTTATGTGATTTAACGCCTTTAAATTATTTTCTTTGGAGTTATATATCATCATCATCATCATCAGCCCATGTCGATCCACTGCAGGATGAAGGCCTCCTCCGCATGTTTCCAACTTTCACGGTCCTGGGCTTTCCTCTGCCACTCTGGTCTAATATATTTAACGATGTCATCAATCCATCGTGCTTTCGGTCTTCTTCGTGGACGTTTGCGATCAAGCGGTATCCACTTCAGGATTGCCTTGGTTCATCTGTCGTCCCATCGCCTCGCTATCTCCTTTTCAATCGCTTTACTCTTCCTATGATATCACACACTTTCGTTTGTTCCCTGATCCATGCGCAGGACGTTCTGTCTCGTCTTGTAATGCCAAACATACATCTTTCCATTCCCCTCTGTGCTACCCGAAGTTTTTGAATTGATTGCGATGTGAGTGTCCAGGTTTCACTTCCGTATGCCATAACGGGTAGAACGCACTGATCGAAGATTTTCCTTTTCAGGCAAAGTGAAAGTCTGCTCTATGTTGAGCCTGCCAAATGCCTGCCAGCCACATTTAACATGTCGTTCCACCTCCCGGGCGGTATCCCCCACCATTGAAATCCTTTGCCCAAGGTATATAAAGTGGTCCACAATCTCCAAATCCCTTCCTAAAACTGAAATTGTTCTACCCTGAGCAAATTTATTGAACATAACCTGACTCTTTTTCAGGTTTATTTTCAAGCCAAATGGTTTGCCAACCCTTAGCATTATCTTGTATGCGTGTTTGGATCTCCTCTGGGTCGTGTGAAAGGAGAACCATATCATCTGCAAATCTACCATTGATCTTTAAAACATCCAGTTTACGGTATAATTCTTCAAAGGCAGCCGAGAAAAGAATGGGCAATATTGCGTCACCCTGCCGTACACCTCGTTCTATATTTATTGCCAGTTCAAGATCATCCAGATGAGTTGTCGCTGTAGCTCCATCATATATCGATTCTAATAGGTTTACATATGGTTTGCCTACCCCCTGGCTCAGCAATGCATCCATTATTGCCTGCTGTGAGATTAAGTAAAATGTTTTTTCGTAGTCGATAACAGCCAAGCACAGTGGCATGGTGTATTCGTTGCACCTTTATATTGTTGGTTGTGCTTCTACAAGCTGAATGTGATCCATTGTACTGAATCCACTTCTGAATCCTGCTTGCTGTCTTGGTTGTGCATCATTCAGTTTTTTACTATTCTTTTAGATATTATCTTACTGAAAACTTTGTATTACTACTTATAGGAGGCTTATTGGACGGTAGTTCTTTAAATCTTCCTGTGCTCCTTTTTTATGTAAAATGATCACTTCTGCATTTTTCTCTAAGTCAGGTACTTCTTGTTCTGGGGCATTTTGAGTAAAAGTATATGTTCGCATAGGTTCTCGGGTAGAACCGCGTTTTATATTTGTAAAATCTCGTCGTTTCGGCTTCCACTTTGTAGCCATTTTCAAGAGAATCTAGTTGATTTACTCCGGGACCTTAATCTAATTACTCCCCAGAGTGCACTTTTCCAGTATATTTTTTAAATCGAATAAACAATTTTTTACTTTGTTATCTGTCACTTTTATTATACATATATATATATATATATATATATATATATATATATATATATATATATATATATATATATATATATATATATATATATATATATATATATATATATATATATATATATATATATATATATATATATATATATATATATATATATATATATATATATATATATATATATATATATATATATATATAGACATCGAAGAGGGTTAGATGCTATTTCACCAGAAATGACCGGCATGGATAAGGATGGCCAACATTACCAGGATGTAATTTTCAAAACATGAAAAAAAATTATATGCTCTTTTTGGTGAAAAAAAAAACAAATTTTTGTTTATCTCTAAACTTTCATTTTATATTTACTCTTTAAATTGAAAGTTTTTGTACGGATCACCCTGTATATTGGTAAAATATTTTTAGAATCGAAGAATAACATTTATAAAGTCTGTCGGTTAGAAATACCGTTGCTAAAATATCCTGTGTATTGACTTTAGTTCCACCTTTTTCTTGATTCGGCAAAACAGCTCGAAGGCGCATTAGTATCGTTTTTCAAGTGTAACAAATTAGGGGCAGGAGCAAAACAACATGTAGTAGTCTAAATATATCTTCAATTGGAGTTTGAGCAAAAGCAGAAGTCGATAAAGAAATTTAATGTTACTGAGAGCGGTAGGTAAATGAAGTTTGTTTTCTCTAATGGCTTTTAGGTTATTTTGGCATAGCAAGGAGTTTCTTTACCAAGATTTGCCTTTTGATGGTAAAAAGATAAGTATTTCAATAGGTCGGGAACGTAATAAGATTTAACAGAAAATGGTAGTAATATTTTATACAAAAATACCGCGCTGTTTTATGGTTTTATCAAAATATTAGATGTCGCAAAGACCAATTTTAGTCAAACAAAAAGTTTCAAGCCACAAAACTCCAAAAAAAATATGATAAATGCTTTGACTGGAATATACATGGAAACTCGATAATATCCTTTTTTATAAACTATTGGCGAATATCATTCCAGAACGCAATACTCAAAAGAAATATTTTTTAGATTTTGAAAATATTTCATTTATATAAATAGAAGAAAACAATTTTATTCTTCTTTTATCTATCACTTTTATCTATCATTTTTAAATTTGTGTAACTATACTTTCGTAAAAGCGATTTTATATATTCTCAAGCACTGCTTTAAAACTGCTGTTGATAAAACATCATAAAACATCACAAAATACAAAATCTGGAGTTTATATGTTGCAACGAGTGCAGTAGCTGCTATCTGGGACAAACCGGCCGAATTTCATTGGAAACATGCTGAAGAGGTTTTTATCCTGCAGTGGATCGACACGGGCTGATGATGAACTTTCCAACTTTCAACTTTCACGGTCCTGGCCTCTGCCACTCTGGTCCAATATACTTAACGATGTCATCAATCCATCGTGCTTTCAGTCTTCTTCGTGGACGTTTGCGATCAAGCGGTATCCACTTCAGGATTACCTTGGTCCATCTGTCAACCCCTCGCCTCGGTACATGACCTGCCCATCTCCATTTCAATTGTTTTACTCTTCCAATGATGTCACAGACATTCCTTTATTCCCTGATCCATGCGCAGGACATTCTGTCTGATCTTGTAATGCCAAGCATACATCTTTCCATTCCCCTCTGTGCTACCCGAAGTTTTTGAATTGATTACGATGTGAGTGTACAGGTTTCACTTCCGTATGTCATAACGGGTAGAACGCACTGATTAAAAACTTTTCTTTTCAGGCAAAGTGGGAGTCTGCTCTTAAATTCAATGTTGAGCCTGCCAAATGCCTGCTAGCCAAATTTAACACGCCGTTCCACCTCCCGGGCGGAATTCTCCTCCATTGAAATCCTCTACCCAAAATATATAAAGCCACCCACAATCTCGAAATCCCTTCCTAAAACTGAAATTGTTCTGTCTTGAGCGAAGTTATTGAACATAACCTGACTCTTTTTCAGGCCAAATGGTTCGCCAGCCCTTTGCAGTTCTTGTATGCGTCTTTGCAGCTCCTCTGGGTCTTGTGAAAGGAGAACGATATCATCTGCAAATCTAAGATGGTTTAAGTTTGCACTATTGGTCTTTACACCATCCTATTCCCATTCCAGTTTACGGAATACTTCTTCAAGGCCAGCCGAGAAAAGAATAGGCGATATTGCGTCACCCTGCCGTACACCTCGTTCTACATTAATTCCCACTTCAAGATCATCAAGGTGAATTGTGGCTGTAGCTCCATCATCAATCCTAATAGGTTTACATATGCTTTATCTACCCTTTGGCTAAGCAGTGCATCCATTATTGCATGCTTTGAGATGGAGTCAAATGCTTTTTCGTAGTCGATAAAAGCCAAGCACTATAGGCCTGCTGTACAACCTGGATGTAATCCATTGTACTGAATCTACTTCTGAATCCTCCTTGTTCTCTTCGTTGTGCGTCATTCAGTTCTTTTAATATTATTTTAGAAATTATCTTAGTAAAAACTTTGTACATTACTGATAGGAGGCTTATTGGATGGCAGTTCTTTAAATCTTGATGTGCTCCCTTTTTGTGTAAAAGGTACCATCTGCGAATCTAACATGACTTAAGTATGCACCATTGATCTTTAGTCCATCCTATTCTCAGTGATACAAATACCTTGGCTTGCTGAGAAAAGATCAGGCGATATTTCGTCACCAATACGTTCACCGCTCTACATTAATTCCAACTTCAAGATCATCAAGTTGAACTATCGTTGTAGCTTGATCATATATCGATCCTATTAGGTTTACATTACTTTGTCTATACCTTAGTTAAGCAATAACTCCATTATGACCTGCTTTGAAATTAAATCAAGTGCTATTTTATAGTCTATAAAAGCCAAGCAAAGTGGCATGGTGTATATGTTATGTCCTTGTACGGCCTGCTGTACAACCCGAATATGATCCATTGTATTGAATCTACTTCTGAATCCTGCTTACTCTATTGGCTGTGCGTCATTCAGTTTTCTTAAAATTCTTTTAAACATTATTTTGGTGAAAACGTTGTACACCACTGATAGATAGCTTATTGGACGGTAATTCTTTAAATCTTCATGTGCTCCTTTTTTATGTAAACGAATCACTTCTGCATTTTCTGCAAGTTGGGTACTTTCTGATCTTTGAGTCAGAATGACTCAGTATGAGTATAATTTTGCCAATGTTTTTATGAAAAATTTGACCATCAGCTTTTAACCTTTCAACAGCTATAATATCCTTTCCAGGAACCTTGCCGTTTTTCATCGATTCTATTGCTTTTGCTACTTCCTGGTCTCTGCCAAAAGGACCCCCTACATTTCTCATTGTCCATCATTTTTTCATTAAATCAATGGTCTCATAAAAGATTTTTATTTAAAATCATTTCTGTTTTATTAATCGTGTTTCTTGCTTTCATGTGGCAGAATTATGTGAATTTCTTATATTTGGTGGCTTTTTGAGGCCATCTTTTTCAGCTTTCAGATATATAATTTCAGCCTTCCTGGTAATAACGCTCGCCCCACGTCGTTTAATTTTAGTTGTCGAATGGAAACTGATGTTCGACTTGGTGCGGTCCTTTTCTCCATATAAAGTTTCAATGTCAGTCAAAATAAAATTTTTATCATTTCTGAATCTGAGTAGATGTATGGCAATACTGGCCATTATTAAGGTCTCTTGTAACCTTTCAATCATATTAAATTCAATTATAATTGATTATGGACAATAATAATAAAATGTAAATTAAATTATTGATTGATTTGTCTGTTACTTTGTGATAGTTCATTTTCTAAATCGAATAAACCAATTTTATACTTTGTTATCTATCACTTTTATTTTTAAATTAGTGTGACCATAGTTTTGTAAAAACGATTTTACATTCTCAAACAGTAGTTTAAAACTAAGGTATTACAGCTATCTATCCTAGGTACCTAATTTTACAGAGATGGGCAGGTCATATACCGAGGCGAGGGGTTGACAGATGGATCAAGGTAATCCTGAAGTGGATACCGCTTGATCGCAAACGTCCACGAAGAAGACTGAAAGCACGATGGATTGATGACACCGTTAAGTATATTGGACCAGAGTGGCAGAGGCTAGGACCGTGAAAGTTGGAAACATGCTGAAGAGGTCTTCATCCTGCAGTTGATCGACACGGGCTGATGATATATATATATATATATATATATATATATATATATATATATATATATATATATATATATATAAATAAATAAATATTACGAGAATAAATTAATAAATGTTGATTATATACAAAATTAAATTATAATATATACATTTTCGTAGAAGTAATGAATGCTATTTTTTTACTTTTTAACTGTGAAGCTTTCAGAAATGTGGAAGGATAAGACCACGTACTGTTAAAATTATTCCACCAAGGTACACTATATTTTGATAGTATCGTGAGGTATATATTAATAGACAAAGCTGAATTTTTATATGGAAAATTATTCATCGCTATTTAAGAGCAACAGAAAAATTTCCTCTCGAAAAGATATTATGAAAATAAACAACACAGATGATGGAGCTTTGTTTACAATACTTTTGAGCGTTTCCGTATTTTTCCTAAAAAAAGAATGTTTTTAAACTAGGTTCGTCAGAGTAATTTCAATTCAGTTTTATTTCATTTCAATTTAATTTCAGGTATTATGTATATATTGTTAAAAATTTATCATATTTTTACAACCATTACCAATTCAAGGAATGATCGGGAAGTGGCATCTTTAGTTATCCGGCGACTCAGAAGTCGAAATGCAACATCACTTATTGTAATTAGTGGCTGGCAATGGCGGCTCGTGAGGAGGGGCGTTGGGGCACCCCTCTTCCAGCATTTATCTCAGTTAACAATTTTCAGAGCATAACACCATATTTTATGGTGGAATGTCTCAACCCCTGGAATGTCTCAACCTCACGCGCATGGTATCTCAATGTTCTCGCACAGTATCGATGTTTTCTGGTACAGCAACTGATTTTAGACGACCTTCTTTAAATTCGTCCGTGAGCGAACGGCGGCCACGATTAAATTCACTAAACCAGTGATATACAGTGGTTTTAGATGGTGTTAAATCGCCAACAGTCGAATTGAGTTGATTGATGCACTTTTGTTGGGATAATCCACGTCGAATGTCGTAGTAAATCATCTCTCGAAAATTCTCATCGGTTAATTCCATTTTTTGATTGAGATGAAATTTTCAAGTCACTAAACAACACGTCCGTATGATAAAACGTTCTAATTACGTATACAGTCAACAATGTCAAGCTGTACGATTTATATGTCAGATGCCGCCTGGCAACAGCATTGTTGCCAATTCCCAATACATAAATAGCAACTTCTATTATTGTATATATTCTTCTTATTATAACCATTCACTTTGGTCACCACCATAATAAATTTTAATTCATCTTTATAACTATGTTGTTATATATATATATATATATATATATATATATATATATATATATATATATATATATATATATATATATATATATATATATATATATATATATATATATATTGTATCTTGTTGTTTAAGGGAAAATCGGAACAGCCGCATCGCGTCAAACATTAGTTATCAATATATTAAGCGAAGTTAAGCGACGTCGGTCGCAGTACTTCACTTGGATGAGTGACCATAATATATAAAACTCTACAAATTAATTATGGGCCAACTCGGCCTGAAGAGGTAAAATTTTATCCACCATAGTGTTTCAACACTACAAAGTGTTAATTGATTAGGTACGGTTGTCAAATAACTAAAACATAGTTTAATTTTAGAATTAGATTGGACCATCCCCTGATGATGCTAACATGGTTAGCGATACACGCGCCGAGAAGTTAAATATAGTTATTTGGTGTTTAGTGGTAAATCTCTTCGAGTTTACTCAATGATGTATTTAAAAAAAAAGTTCTAATATTTCTATATTTTTACTAAATTTTTATTCTCACACAATCAGTGTTTTCATTTTAATTGAATATTCAAATTGAATAATTGAGTTGAATTCAGTTGAATAATTGATAAATGAATGTTATATATAATAAAAGTTATACATTACGTTTTCTTTTTTGTTACTGTACATATAGGAGTAATTGAATTTTCTTTCTCATAAATCAGAAATGCTCTATTCTAACTAATAAACGCGTTGTTTCGTATACATTTTAGTTATTGGCATACAATGAAATTGAGTACAATGGCTGTTACATTCGGCAAATACGCAGTAAATTCTCTTTACAATAGATGTAGTGCCTATTGAAAAATATCGGTTGAACATATATTAGTGTGTAACTATATTTCGATGCAACAAAATAAAGAATGAATCCAATACAGTTACGAGCTATAAAACACAAAAGGTGCCCCTTCGAGTGCGCGGATCTACACCCATTACTAATTACAATTTGGAACCTACATTATGCAACCAACCTGACGCGAGATCCCATTATGTGATGGCAATATGCTCGCCGAAATTTAATATCTTTTCGAAAAAGGCTCCTCCTTTGGATTTATTAGACCGCTCAGAATATATAATTGGCTTTTTCGAGATGGGAAAATGAATTTAAACGTTCATAAATGAAAAATATAGAGTAAGAATCTGTGGATATAATTGAAGCTGGCGAAATGATGAAACTTAATAGGTATTTTTGGTGAAATCGAATCTTGAGTTCCGGGTACACTTTAAACGACCATTTTGTGGCACATACAAGGAAAGAGATTTGTGAACGTGTGATTTATTCACATAACTGTACAAAAAAGTATTAGCATTTGGTTCCGTTCAATCTGTAGTAGTATTGCACTTATTCCAATATCGATAAATTACGAGACATTGCTAAGACATTCTGGTTATTTTTTGACTATTGAGGTTAGAGTCCGCCATTCCTGACCCTGTGCTTCGTTTCAGAGTCATTTTCAATTCGCCCCAAAAACTCAAGACCTGCTTCTCTCCTGTTTTTTTTATCAATTCATTGGTCATAATCTGATAAAAGGCTGGGTGAGTGAAATTTAACTCTTCCCCGATCATTCTGACCGTCAATCGATCATAAGAACGCAAAGGTCCCGGATTATCTGAATATTTTCATCAGTTCTTGCAACTGTAGGCCTTTCGCTGCGAAGTTCATCTTAATTCGAGTCTCGGGTTTCTGAGAGTACCTTAAACCACCTGAAAACCTAACCAAACCTAGGATACTTACAAAACACTGTTTCCATCGGCTATGATCAGTCACCAGTCTTATTATTTTATTCACATATCTCATAAAAAAGGCTTGTTACTTATTGTAGCAGAATTTGACCAAGAAAAAAGGAGAAAATGATGATATGATTGGAACAGTTTCAGAGATGGATTTCTATAGAAGTACAACACCTCTCTGTGCAACACTTCTCTCTTCTCTTAACAACTCTTCTCAATTCATGAACCAATACATTTTCCTATATGAAAATTTTAACTGGAGTTTAGTCCACCTATATTTGCCCCAGTTTAGATGGCTATCCATTTGTTTTGCTAGATATTTTCCGTTTTTGATAAGCTATAGGTTGTATCTGTATGATTGTGGCATGTTCAATATTTTTTTCTTTATTTGGGTTTTTCGCTACGATCTAAAACTCAAAAAAATATCTGTTCTTATGTAAATAAAGAATCACTGGGTAAAAGCAAAAAAACAAACGGAGACAAATTTCTCAGTTATTCTTTTTATAATAAATTTGCCTAACGAACAAACTTTTAAAAATATAAAAATGATCTAAAAAAATACAAACTTTCAACGTTAACGTTTCGGGAAGTATTCTCCTCCCGTTTTCAAATCGAATCTAAAAATAAATTGTATTAATTTCTATAAATTCTGAAAAGCGGGAGGAGCATATTTCCCGAAATGTTAAAGTTAAAAGTTTATGTTATTTTAGAACATTTTCATATTTTTAAAATTTTGTTCGTAAGGCAAATTTATTACAAAAAAGAATCACGGAAAAATTTGTCTCCGTTTGGTTTTTTGTTTTTACCCAGTGATTCTTAATTTACATAAGAACAGATATTTTTTATATTTTTTGAGTTTTGGCGAAAAACCCAAATAAAGAAAAAAATATAAGCTATAGGAGTAGTTACAGGCACTTTTGGAGACCTTTGGATATTTCTTTTCGCAGCTTTTAAGCTTATGCCTTGTGGGCTGTGTAGTATGAGTTTTTGTGCTTTATTCGGTTAATAATCCCATCTCTAAGAGTCTAATTTTGTAGAATGCTATAATAATATTTTTATTTGTTTTTTTTTACAAACTAGGGTTTTTTTTAAATTATGTTTTAGAAACATATAACATTGATTTGTTATACTTCAATTTTATCAGTAAACCATGTTATGAATGAGTTATTTTATCAGTAAATAATGAATGTTTTGGGAGTTATTTTAAGGCAGAGTTTATCACATTAGTCCGCAAATGACCCAGAATTTAAAAGAAATACCTCACGTGTCACTGGTGAAATTGGCTGGAGTAATTCAAAGTTTTAACAGAAATTTTATTAGTTTGAATATATGGCTTATATCACTGATCTTCCTGAGTTTTTTTTAACTTGTAGTGCTAATGTGTAGAATTCATTGGAATTTTAGTAGCATTAGCCTGAATCTGCGAAAACACGCAGATATTCGAAATGCTGTAAAAATCGATTTTAAACTCTATTAACAGTTTATTTGAAGATGTTCCTAAAATATCAAACACGTGTAACGTTGCATTTACTGAATTCCTGGACGCAACTTAAAATATTTAATTTTAGTATTCAGAGAGAAATGTGTCATGACCTGTTTTTGTTAATAATAACCAACAGATAATATAAATATGTCTACCTAATCATTGGTGTTAATATATCTAATATTTACATTAATGATTTCATTTTTTTTTTATTTAAAATAGGATGAGGGTCGGCATCGGTAACAAGAACCATTTAGTGGCCATTTAGTAACAAGAACCATTTTAGAACCATTTAGTGGTATTTATATTAATTGAGGGAATTTTGGACGACTACCCCTTATATTCGGATTTGATAGGGGAAGATTTCTGAGTGAAAAAAAAACACAAATGCAGATCCCACACCGTTTGCTGGATGCATCGGTGAAGATAATATTGGTTTGGACAATCAAATCCAGGAGGATGTAGAAGTGATGTGGAAGTGATGTGGAAGTGATGAGGAAATGATGTAGTGATGTGGAAGTGATGCAGGGGTGAATGATTTATCGAAACGAAGAAGGAAGATTTCGAAAAGTATGGGATGTAGGGACTATGGGGTATGATTGGGAGGGGTCATTGGATAACAGTTCTAAGGAGGGAGTCTTGAGGTAGCGAAAAATATGGCCCGCACTCTCAAGAGGCGTGGTCCTGATGGGATGTGGCGGTATTGGTAGGGGATTAAGGAATGAAGAAGCGTAAGGAAGGAATGGTCTGGATACAATGCTGTAGGAATAGTTTAGAAGTAATTGTAATCATCGATATGTTAGGGGTTCTATATCAGCCTCACAAGGCAGGCTAGGGATTGGAGTGGTTCGGAAGAAACCCAAGGACAATCTGATAGTTATGTTCTGGATAGGATCGATCGAGTTAAGGTAAAAGGATGGAGCAGTGTGGTATACTATGCTGCCATAGTCTATCTTCAACCTGATGGTTGTGAGGTAGATTCTACGAAGTGAGCGATAATCAGCTCTCTAGGTGGAGTGTACAAGGAACTTTATTAGACTTAGCGATCTTATGCATCTGGATTTTAGATCCATGAGATGAGCCTTCCACGTTAGGCGGTGGTTGAGTCTGGTGAGGCTCAGGAATCTTCCGGTGGGCTGCGTTAGAATCTCTGGACCTAGAAATGTGAAGGAGTGAAGTCTCGGGCAGGAGTTCTTCCTGCAGAAGTGTACTATAGTGGATTTTTTTGGGGAGAAGTTAAAACCAGAGGGAGAGAAGATATTCTGGGTTCTTCTCTCGCAGACGCGTAGGCCGTGGGAAGAGTAATAGAATAGGACATCACCAGCGTAAAAGCGAAACTTCGCTTTTAGTCCGAGAATTTCAGTGATGCTGTTGATAGATATATTAAGTAGAGTAGGACTAAGGACGGATTCCTGTGGTACCCCGTTCTCTTATAGATTATAAGAGGACATATGGTCTCTGGTTCTGACGGCAAAGAGGCGATTGGCTAAAAAGTTATTGATTCATTTTATTAATGGGCCTTGATAACTCCATTGGTGCAAAGGCTTAATTATTTGGTATATATACAGTGTCAAAAGTATACTTCATGTCTAGAAAGGCGGCTATAAGGTGATGACCTCTAGTAAATGCTTCCTTGATATTCTGGTCGAAACCAACTTAGTGATCTGGAATGGATCTATGTGGGCGAAATCCCAGTTGGTGTTTGTCAAGAAGAAAGTTTTTCTCCAAGAGCCACGATAGCCCTCTGACTACCATTCGGTACTCAGAGAATTTAGCACAAGTGGTCGTTCTGTAATACAGGGCGGTAGCTTCATGTAAGGGAGTGAGGTTTGCCACGTTTATGGATTGCGATCAGATTGGAGTTACACCATATGGATAGGAAGAATCTAGTAATCCAAATGTCATTGTATATTTTAAGAAGGAATTAGGTAGCTCTGAGTAGTATTTGCCAAAAGAACGCAATGGGTATCAGGGCCCGGAGAACTTAATCTGTATGTGAATAGTGATCCGTGTTGCTCTTTTTGAGAGAAATGAATATTGTAGAGAGAATATTGAAGCCCGTTAAAGTTGAGACATGATCATTTTGTCTTCGAGTCTGATGAATTCGGGGAGAAAACCAGAGTTACTGAAGAGTGTGGAGTAAGTTATCAGCAAAGCACTCGACTTGGTCTGTCGGTTGTGATCCAGGTTCCATTGTGCAATAGACCCTGGATGTAATTAGTTGGTCTTCCTTTGAGTGTTTGATCTTGTTCCAGAATATCGTACTGGTAGGAAGCTTTTTTGGCCTCCAAAATGAATCTTTTGGCAGCAGTCCTAGCTCGTTTGAGTTTGATGAAGTTAAGTGGGGAAGGATGATGTTTGAATCTATTAAGAGAGCTCTTTCTGAGTCTTATGGCTCTAGATAGTCCTATGGGTCGATAAGAGTTGTATTCAGAGTGAGGAACTGATTTTTCAGCGGCCGTTTTTTTTGTTTGATACCAAAAGAGATATTTCATGGTCGGGGTCTCCGGACGCTATTTTTTAAGAGGGAAAGAGGAATGGTAAAGTTCCTAATTCGCATTGCGAAAGTTATAGAAAAGTTTCGGTGGTGATTGGCGATAACGAACTCATCCGTGATCTACGCCTAGATGTCTCCGGCGAACTGCTGCCGCCGCCGTAACTAAGAATTTCATTTTTATAAAAAAAGGGATTTATTTATTTAAAACTTGTAGCTTTTTAATATTTCAAACGTTTATTATAGATTTTGCTCTTCATGTGTTTCGCTTTGTTAGGGCTTTTTCAAGAGTAGTTTCTCATTATTAGTTCAAGCTACTCTTGAAAGAAAGCCCTAAAAGCCTAGTATATATATATATATATATATATATATATATATATATATATATATATATATATATATATATATATATATATATATATATTACGATCAACGTTCACATTCACTTTGATTAACTATTCTATTTCGTTTTTATTTTACTCTTTGTTAATTCCCAAAAAAGAAACGTGAAAATAACCGTAATCCTAACAAGAAATAAAAAAGTAATCGTTAAAATAAAGTGACTAATTCGATTCATCAGCAACCGTACGCCACAACCACCAAAATTCGACCAGAATAATAATAATAATCAATTCTCTGAGAAGGTGAGAATTACACCATTACTACATTTTGATTATTTAATGCTAATTTGGTTGTAGCTGTTCATATTTATAATGAAAATAATATTCAATTCACTTAGTCTTAGTTTTAAAAGTGTCATACACATTATACAATTTTTATGTCTCCTTTCACATATACTAACTTGATCCATTTATGTTTTTAACCGAGGGCGGAATTGTGCTGCTGTTGTCGAACTAAATGTAATTTTGGCCAGTTTTGGAATATTTATGGGCATTGGTTTACCAAATATGCCACACTTTGTATGTACCATTTTAACAATGTTTACATCCGTAGAAGCTTTACAATCTACTATAACAATTAATTAAAATAATGTTTCTAGTGTACTTTATAAAAAATCTATCACAAATTGCACTATTGTAGTTGCAATGCTGAATTCAATTTAAGTAATTATGGGTTACTCAATGTAATATTATATCTGACTCTAACTTTTCGAATGATTACTTTTATATTAGACAGCGAATACAATTATGCATTGTTGTTTTTTAAATTTTTTGATATGTATATCTTTAGTAAAATATCAGATATCAGGAATTTTTGAGAGTGTTCACATTGGGCATTGAAAATATTCTTTTTTTTTTAAGAAACAAATGGGTTTCATACACGTTTGCAAAACAACAACAAAGTTTAAGGTTTTAATATTTGACCTGTTTATAAACTGCCATGTGGATAGTTTAAGGAAACTAAGCTTGATTATAATACTGGGTACGGCAGAGAAACAGAGAGTATAAAATCTCAGCAACAAATCAAAATATTTAATTTTAAAAATCTTACTCTGTAAGATGATCTCCATCTATTGGTAGACACTCTTCCATTTCAACCCCATACGACTCATTACACGGGGCAAGATTCCTTTTGAATATTGAGTTTTAGCTCAGCTACACTTTGCGGAGAGCTAACGTGTACCTTGCCGTTCCAATAAACAAATATAAATCACATGTTGTTAAATCTGGCGATCTAGTTGGCCACAGAGTATCTTCAAATCTGAAACTGACATGATAAGGAAACAACTCCCTAACGGCGTTTTTCGATATCCTAATTCTATGAGCACTCGTTCTATCTTGTTGAAACTATGCATCTTTAATAAAAAGAAGAAAACTAGATAATTGTGTCGTAAACTAGATAACATGCATCGTGTCGTCAAAAAAAGCAAGGACCAATAATATCAAAAGATGATAAAAGAACCCCATATGTCTAATGTAAACATAATCTGAAAAATCTGTTGTAGACGCTCTGTCTCAATTGAAAAAAAAATGCGGGAGCTCAGAAGATGATCTGTCCGGCTTTGGAGATAACGTTGATTTGCACTATGTTTTTAAGAAGTGTTTCCAGCAGTTCCGAACTACAAATTTTGACTTAAATGACGCAGAATGTCCGGCTGAAGAATTGGAAGCATTACTGGAAAAGAATCCTTGTGCTAAAGTTTGGACAGGCACTGGGAATAATCCCGCAAGACATTTCTAAACGTTTACACAGGTTAAGAAAAATTCAGCAGGAGAGTCAATGGGTCCTCTATGAACTCATAGCTGAGACTAAGAATAGATACATTGATATAGTATCATTGCCCTCCAGATTCAAGAAAAATATCTTCCTATATAAGATTATGACCTATGATGAAATGTGGTTAATGAATCATCAATTGGCACCGCAAAACGAAATACCCAAACCAAAAAAGTATTGATGTATATATAATGGGATCAGCTGGATATTGTGCATTATAAGTGGCTCCAATCTGGTCAAATAGCAATTGCTGATCGTTATCAGCATCGTGTTAGTGATGCTCTGAAGGAAAAAAGACCTTATACTGACAGAGAAATAAGGGAAGTTGTTTTGTTTGAGGACAACCCATTGCCACATATAGCAAAAAGAACTCTGGAATCGATCATCTACTTAGGCTGGAAAATTTTGTCGCACTTGGCGTATTCTCTAGGCTTGGCTCCTGCAGATTTTCTTCTCTTTCGATCTCTGCAATATCACTTGGTTGATAACGCCTTCACATCTCTTGAAAGTCTTCTTCTTCTTTTCCTTAACTCCACAAGTTTTTCTTAACTCCAACACTTCCTTCATCTCATCTGCACCTTGTCCTCTTTCGTTTTCCTTTCTTCCCAACATATCTTTTCGTTTGATATTTTGTCCTTTTTTTATTCTTTATTTCCCCACTCGAGTTATTTCTTCTATTCCCACTTCCTCGCCTGGTCGTTGTCTGTTTTCTTGTATTCCGTTAGTTTGTAGTAACGCCTAACGTAGTTTTGTAACGCCTTTCCGAATATTTCATTTAATTTTTCCTGTTATTCCATTTTCATATTTTATTTGATTTACTCTGGCACCCTATTTCGCTCTTTCCTCGCTATATCTCTTATAAATTTTTGAATTGTCCTTTTTCTGTATATATATATATATATATATATATATATATATATATATATATATATATATATATATATATATATACATATATATATATATATATATATATATATATATATATATATATATATATATATATATATATATATATATATATATATATATATATATAATATATCGATTCACAGTTGCCGTACAGAAAAAGGACAATTCAAAAATTTATAAGAGATATAGCGAGGAAAGAGCGAAATAGGGTGCCAGAGTAAATCAAATAAAATATGAAAATGGAATAACAGGAAAAATTAAATGTAAATATATATATATATATATATATATATATATATATATATATATATATATATATATATATATATATATATATATATATATATATATATATATATATATATATATATATATATATATATATATTTATATATTTATATATATATATATATATATATATATATATATATATATATATATATATATATATATACATATATATATATATATATATATATATATATATATATATATATATATATATATATATATATATATATATATATACATATATATATATATATATATATATACATATATATATATATATATATACATATATATATATATATATATATATATATATATATATATATATATATATATATATATATATATATATACCTTTTCCTTTTAACTTTTAAGTTTGTCATCCCAGTTGTTTAGTTCCACCATAAATCTATTTTTCCCTATTTTTTTGCATGTTTCTTGCTGAAATCTTTGCGTTCAGTTCTTTCTCGTTTCTATTTTTCTAATATTCTTTTTTTGTTTGTTTCATTCTTAACTTCTACTTCTAACCCCGTTATCAGTATATTGTCTCTTATTTTTCCCGGTTCCAGCTTTCCTAACCTTTCTTTGGCCTAAAGTACTTCCTCTTTCAGTTCTTCTTTCTCTTTATTTCATTTCTCCTGCATATTAATCATTTCTCTCTTAATTTTTTGTTTCATCGCTATGATTTTGGACCTGTGTTTTCATTTCTGTTATATTTCCCTGTCTGTTTAGAACTAAATTCTTGATTTCATCTATATTTACGAGTATAAGATTGTGATGTTGTTCTGTAGTGTGAGATGATTTAATTGTTTTCCGGATTTTCCATTCCACTTTTGGGGTTAGTCGAAGCCGGGTTTGTTTCTTTTATTACCTCGGTCCTATTCTCCATGGTCTTTAGTAATCCAGTCCATCCAGTCCTCTTCCAGGTTTCTATATATTTGTTTATATTAATATTCTCTTAAGATGTTGTTACTCTACACTTTATTTCAGGTGTTGATGTATCTTGTTAATAGATTTTTATATTTAAAAGTAGATTCTTGATTTCTTCTGTATTTACGTGTATAAGATTGTTATGTTCTTCTGTAGTTAAGATGTTTTATTTGTTTTCGGATTTTCTTTTCCACTTTTCCACTTTTGGTAATGAGTCGAAGTTGGGTTTGTTTTTTTTATTTTTTCGGCCCGGTTCAATTTCTTTATGGTCTTTATTCGTCTATTCTTCTTCTATGTTTCTATATATTTGTTGATAGTGATATTCTCTTGATATATTGTTACAGACATTAAAGTGTCTGTAACAATATATCAAGAGACACTAAAATGTGTTTCAGGTTTTGATGTTTCTTGTTAACGAATTTGTATAATTTGGCGCTTATCACCATCTGTTTCCCTGCAGAGGTTTAATGCCCTGTGCACAGTTATGGAGAAAAGTTACTCTGTTTCTCACCCGTGTCGGGCCAACTTTAGCAACGCAATACGAGTAGGTAATGTTGGCTTGGAATTATAGAAATAGTATTTTAACCTTAGTATCCAAAAAAACCAAATCATATTTGTATTCTCGATAAATTTAATTTGTTCTCACTATTATTTCTGGTCAGCCGAAGGGTCAGAAAACAGCCTCTGTGAAGCTAGTATTCGTTATATATGAATTTTAGAGTCTTCGGTCTTTTAATTTCCACTTTATATCACTACCTTTTTAGTTTTAATTTCCTCTCACAGACAAACGTTTTCACTCTTGACGTGGTACATCTAACCTCTTGATGTAGTCTAAAAAAAGTGATAAAATCATTGGTAATAATACATTTTATCGATCTTTTCGATGTGTTATTCGCCATTTGTCTGAAAGGTGGCAACAGTGTGTAGAAAGTGGTGGAGATTACTTCGAAGAATAAGTTTGTATTATTTTTTTCATAAATAAAAATCAAAGGTAGCCGAAAAAGTCCGATAGTTAAGCTGAGGACTTAAAAATTTGAAGGGAAATTTTGTTTGGCACAATATGGATTCAGAGACCCTTGAAAATACCAGACGAATTTAGGAGTCTGGATCATGTTGAAAATTTAAAGTTGTTTTAAAGTAAAAAAAGAAATATATATTAAGCCGTTACTGTTAACAACTTTGTTAACAAACTTTGTATGTTTATTCGCTTTAAACTCAGCTTTAGCGAAAACAGATACTGGTTTTAAAAACGAAATTACTGCGGTAGGATACGATGATGCGAGTTATTTTTAACAGATACAAAATCAATTAAATTGGATCAACTTGAGAAGTTGGATCTGTATTATCTCGTCCGAACGACTATTGACTTTCTTCGTTCTATGAGATTAACCACTAAATCAAACTTTTGAACATGTTTTCAATACTTTTTGCCAGTTCGATTAGAGCGGATTTTATATCCGCTCCACTTTTTCCAATTTTGGTGTAAGATAGTAATTGTAATTTTATACATTGAGTAATATTAAATACCAGGTGTGGCGGTTAATAATTCTCAATTGCTTCTTAAAAAAAGCACGTTTAATTTGGGAGAAATTTAAAAAATAGTTTATTTATAATATATTCCATTGCTAGCTGCATTTTTTTCAACTCTCTGGTAATTTGTGGATGAACTCCCAGAAAAACCGTATATCTTTTGAGGTGGTTCAGTCATCATGCCATTTTTCGACATCTCCGTAATTGTTGAAGTGTTTCATGAAAAGTATGTGAAACATTGACGAAAACAAGTGGGAGTCGGAAGGGGCCAAGTCTGGTGAGTAAAGCGGGTGGAGTAAGAGTTTCCAGCCACGTGCAGAAATGGTATCTCTGGCCGGTTTCGGTGTGTGACGGGGCGTTGCCTTTCTGCAAAATCACTTTTCCGTGTCTTGTTACTCATTCTAGTAGCAAACGGTAGTAACTGTTTCTCTTGCCCTTAATGAGGAATCAAAGAACCGAAAATGTAATATTAGTGTAAAAAATAAAAAAAATACTGTGTTGAAGTTTGAAAGGAACGAGGTTTGCTACTAATCCATGGAACGAAATAGTTAGAAACAGAAAATTAAACATAATAAATGGAAAATTTATTATGTAGTGCATATAACTATGTAAATAATATAATATTAAAACAAAATATACCTTAAAAAGCATACAAAGATATACGTTAAAACCCAAAAAAAATTATTTTTTATATATATACAAATAATGTAAATTACTAGTAAAAATCAGGAACTGTAGTCTCAGAAATTTTAAAGCGTGAGCTAATCATCATCAAGGTACATGACTATCTCTTAATCTTCATTGTTTTCGTCGACAGCATCCTCCGCATTGTTGATAATAGAAATAGATGTGTAAAAAATCTAAGGTCCTCCAATTCTCACCAAAGTGTTTCTTTGTAAGATTTTCGACATCTTTAAATTTCTCAGGTTTCACAGCGACAATGTTGGTGACAGGGTTTGGTACAATGTGACTCAACTGCTTTCCCTTTTTTAAGATAGATTTTGAGACTACTGCGTTTGTTCTATAGTTGATTTCACCCTGAACTGTCACATATTTTCCAAAATGATTCTTTTAGAAGCTGCGTACTTAAAATGAAGCTGTCAAGGCGACTTTAACACCAATGCGACCGCACTTTTCCAAACATAAACGGGTACCTCCCTACCAACTCTTCGTATGGTACCAAATTGTGAAAACAAATCTAAGTATTCTTGTGGCTTAACTATCCTATCTATCTTTTTATTTTTGTTTCAATTTATCCGAAGACCTCGTCGGGAGGGCTGTAAGAGTGACCAACTACAGGAAACGTCACGGTTGTTTTTGCATGTTGCTGTTTTGAGACAAAAATTTGCATAACATTCCAATGACCATTATATTCTTATTTTTTCCGAGGCACCCATTAGAAGAGATTTATCTCGTCAGTGTATGTTAGATTTGCATTATTCCGGTAGTAGAATAATATTGAAGCTATCTCATTAGACCCCTAAAATTTTTCATGCTCACGCCGTTTGTATACGTACACAGAACCAGTGTTTTGAACACTTGATGATTGCCCTTTACATAGGGTATAGTGTATAGTGTGGTGTATGCCATATATATAGTCGGTGCATAGCTTATGCACCAACTATAAGCGATGGTGGTGAGGAAATGGAGATATTTTGTGATGATGTGGCCCAGCTTCTAGATAACGAAAAGTGCAAGTACAAAATTCTGATGGGTGATTAATGCTAGAATTGGAGAAGCAAGAACTGGTGAAAATGCAACTGGCCCATATGGAAGTGGTGAACGGGACAATAGAGGTGACAGATTGGTTGATTTTGCGAAAGAACAAGAACTGTATATTATGAACTCGTTTTATAAGAAAAAAGTTAGCACAAAATGGACATAGAAAAATCCAACTGGTTTCACAAGTAAAATTGACTACATCATGTCAAACGATAAAACAATATTTTGCAATTGTACTCTCCTTAACCGTTTTAATATTGGAAGTACCATAGAATGGTACGAACAAAGGTTAGGATAAACTGTCGAAAAGAACGTACAAGAATGGGAGGATCGAACAAAAGCAAAGTAAGTTCTGGGAAACTGCTTCAGAGGGGCAGCAATTTTGAGATTACTTTGTCGCACCGCTTTATATGTTGCAAGACCCGGATGAGATGGAAATAACAGATCAGTATAAAAAAATCATCGACAATGTGCTTGAAATGGCTGCTGCAATAGCACCAGCAGAAAAAAGTTTCAAATAGTCATAAATCTCCAAATGCTATAGAACCGATGAAGAATGGAAAGGCTCCAGGAAAGGACAGTGTAACAGTTGAGATGTTAAAAGCTGATGGTTGCACTTTACATAAAATACTGGCAAGATTGTAGTCAAAATGTCTCAAAGAACAAAAAATACCCGAACTATGGAAAAATACTGAAGTGATTCTTCTTCGTAAGAAAAGAACACAGAAAGATTTAAAAAACTACCACCCAATAAACCTCCTGTCAGTATTGTACACAATTTTCAACAAGATAATATCTAAAAGAATATTACGAACACTGAATGACGCCAACCAAGAAAGCAAGCAGGGTTCAGAAGTGGATTCATGAATGATCAGGGAATGAGAAGTGGATCCACCATGAAGAGGTGCACCATGAAGATTGCACTTTCATGAAGAAGTGCAATGGATTATATCCAGGTTATCCAACAGGCTATAGAAAGGCACAATGAATACACCATGTGCTTGTCTTTTATTGACTATGAAAAGCCATTTGAATTTATTGAGTAAAAAAAAAGCTAAGTAAAGCAAGCCATAATAGATGCATTGCGTAACCAGGGGTTAGATAGAGCCTGTGTAAAAGTATGATGAAGCTATAGTGACCTTCACATGGATGATCTTGAAGTTAAAATCAATATAGAATGGGGTGTACGACAGGGTGACCAAATATCGCCAGTTCTTTTCTCAGTCTGCCTAAAAAAAATGGTGCATACTGACCAAATGGCCAACCCAACGTAGACACCCTCTCCTAACGAGAGCCTCTATTAACAAACATTTCTTCCTACTGAGAACTAATCTTAGCTTTGTGCCATTATTTTTTTTTTGTTAATTAGTAAACATTCTAAACTTAATTGCTATTTGAATATAATTATAGTTTTAATTTGTTGCTATAATATTTTTGTGATATTTTTAACATTGAATTTTTCCGCTACGTTTGTTAAAAAAAGTATTTTGTAACACAGCCCTTTAAAGTTATTGTTTTTGTTTTAGAACAATATATCGTACGTCACGGCACGTCCATTTTTTATTTATGGAATGTTTTATGTGGAGGTAAAAAATGTAAATTTAATTCTGAATCGTTTCGTAAGCAGCTTGTATAGGTTTCCTCAATATCGTTCAAACTCTACGTTTTTTGGAACGTATAGAAAACGAAATTGAGATAAACTAATAAATGCATGACAATGTTTCCATTTGTTGAAGAATAGTTTTCCCTGAAAATGATTGAATTTTTTTTGACTCTACAACAAATATGTTAATTGTCAATGTAAGTATCATTAACATACACAAAAAAATATATTTATTTCCTATCTTTTCATAATGTATAGAAATTAATATAATTTATTTTTAGATTCGTTTTGAAAACGGGAGGAGAATTCTTTTCGAAACGTTAAAAGATAGGAACCAAGTAAACACACTTGCGAAACTTACAGTATTCTCTCGATGGCGCCACTGAATCACTTGAGAACTACTAAGTCTGTAGTAACCTTGGATCTCATCACTACTTCAATTAGTAGAAAACAACCAATTAAAAAGTAAAGCTTATAATCTTACTAAAATTTTAGTAGATTCAGTTTAAGATTACTAATTTTGATGTTTTCATACTTACTATTTCAATTAGTGAATAATCTACTAATTCAGCTTACGAGAGTAGATTTATTTTATCATCCGCTACTTCATCTACTACTTAAATAGTCACCGCTGAGGTCTCTACTAAAAAATGATCATCAAAATCTACCATATAGTTCTGGTCGATTGCAAAATCAAGGTTAGAGAGGTGATAAACTTGTTGATATGGTACTGCGGATCATAAACGGAAGTGATCACTTCACATCGGTAAATAGACATGTATAAGTGAAAGTTTCTGCATCGATTCGTGTGTGTTAAGGAAATTTGGCCCGATTTGCAAGATCACTGGTGAATATTATGCTGTGTTATTGGTAAAATTTTACTAAAAGCTAATACAAAAGCACTGTCATTTGGTGAAGGAAAAAGCGTTTCATTACGACAATAGAAAAGCGTTGTTTCATTACAAAAGCGACATTGGCCAATTGGCACTATGATTGACTCTATTCTCTGGACTGGGTCTCCTTCGACTTTTTTTTCTTCAAACAGGATGGACGGATGAAAATAAATTCACATCAAGTATAGGGATCAACACCGAAACAGACTTCTGTTTTGCAAGGTTTGATAAACCATACTTTTTGGAAGCCATAAAAAGTTGGAAAATCCTTGGGTCAATCCTATCGGACTAAAATAAGATTACATTGAAAAATAAATCGATTTTTGACCAAACTTTAAAAAATGCCTGACTTTTCAGTCAGGTTCTGATTTTAATTCGATAGGCTTTACCCAAGGATTTTACAACTTTTTATGGCTTCCAAAAAATATGAAAATGTTACCCTTGCATTAGTAGTGTTTTTCAACTTCGTCTTTGTCAAATAATGAACTAAAAATTGTGGTAATTTCTATATACAGATATTCTACGGTTCATAAGCAGGAAATTTAAATGTTGACTGAGATTGAGAAGAAATTATAAACATAACACTCAATTTTTCTTCTTTCTTCGGTGCTGCAGCCGCTTAGTGAGCCTTGTCCTTGCCAGTTTTTAATGTATAGTAGTCCTTCAGCATATCTTTTATAAATTTATATATCTTTTTACATTATCTTGCCATGGTTTTTTGGTCTATCTATTCTGTTACCCCTAATTCACCCCTTCATGTTGTTTAAGATTCGGTTTTATGGTATTGTCGCCACGTATTCCAGCAATCTGAGTCACTGGATCCTCATATAGTCCACAATATTTAGATCTTTGTATATATACTTGAAATCGAAGTTAGACCAGATCCTCCAAATTCCATTATCATTCACAGCACAAAAGATTTTTCTTTGCTAGTACTCTTCTTTGAAATACTGAAGCATCTCTTCTATTTTCTTTGTGAGGGTCCATGTCTCGCAGTAATAAGTAACTGCTGGTCGAATCGGTATTTTACAGATCGTAACTTTCGTGTTTCTTTCAATAAATTTAGATCTTAGGTCAGAATGTAAGGAACAAGTAACTTTTGTGACCCTTCATAATGCGATTTCTGATATGTCCTGTGATATTGCGGTTTTCTTCAAGTTTCCTTCCCAAATACGAAATTTCCATCACAACATCAATATTGTCATCGTCGATTATCCAGTTTTGTTCACTTCTTGCATCTTTTGACTTCGATCTTTATTCCATCATACGTCTCGCTTAATCATATTTCGGTTGGTCTTTATCGATAATGTGTTTAGAAACACTGACTTAATACTAGGATTAAAAAAGAAATAATAAAATATTATTAATTAATAATACCGCTATTTAATACCTCTAAATTATTTCACTTTGGTTTTCCAATATTTGAGTTCAGTTAAACTCTCTGTCAGTTTTAGGTCATCATCTAACCCTAGCTATTGTTTGCCGTTTGCCTCGCACAACTGATATTCCTGTTACGTTAATTTATTTTTCGACTGTTTGGATGCATTCTTGTCATTATGTGTCCCATGACTGTCTGCACTGTTTTCCTCTTATCTACATTCGTAAATACCAACATTTGAGTCCCATAATCAAGGACATGCAGTACACATAAGTAACATACTATAGTTTTATGACGTGATATGTTTTCTCTAATCTGCTGTACTCCGCATAATCTGCAAAAAGTCGTCTAGACTAATTTGATTCTCCAGCCAATTTACCTCTGACTTTCTTTATTACTCCTTTTCGCTTTGTTTTTCTGAGTTTTATTATTTTACTAACTTTTCCATTTCGTTTCTTTTTGGCATTCTATATTTGGTATTAACTTGATTTTGGTGATTTGAGTTTTTAAATTTATTTTCACGCTTCAGTTCAAGTTCTTTCATTTAAATTCACCCTTACCTGAATATTTTTAATTCTGTACATTGTAAATAGGGCTTGAATATTTTTCGCCTTACTAGGGTGCTTCAATTTCTCAGTGCTGTGTATATTTTTGGGCATGCTTTATTTTTGAAAATGATGAAGGCCATTCAACAAATTTTCATTCTGATACAGAGGGGATGCAAGTATTACTAAATGATTATTACATACGTTAGGTGTGATTTATTAGCTGACGCGTTTAGAAGTTTTAGACACGTGCTTTTAGTTGCTTGTTTGTGGCAATCGAGTAAAGACAAAGAAGTTTTGACATAATCTTAAAAGCGGATACTATTAAAGTTTGAGCTATTATAAAGCGTGTTGGACGGTTTAAACCGAAAATTTGGATTCTTTCCTTTCATTTTCCTTGATAAAATAAGTGGGTTTCTAAATTTTAACGTAATCGTACATCCTTTAATGACAATAAGTGGTTTGGTCGCCCAAAAACCAATTTCCAACCAACAAAATCGTCAGAAAAATCCATAATACAGTGGTAAATCATTGCTGACTGAAGGTTGCTGACATTGTGAATATCTCGTCAGATCGTATTTTTACAGGATATTTTGAATATTAAAAAGCTTTTTGTTCGAAGAGTTCCGCATTTACTAACAGTTGCACTCGAATACGTAATTTTCAAGAGTACGTTAATGAGATTTTGCTAATTTTTTCAATATTATTTACCAAGGACGAAATATCAGTCCAAACAGTACGTGAGAGGAAGTGAAAGTGCACCAAAGGAAGCAAAAACCAGTCCAACTGTAAGAAATGTTATGGCTACGATTTTCTGGGACTCTCGTGTTGAAGAGCCCACCAAGGAAAATGCCGGACCACTACCGGGAAGTATTCGGTACACTTCACTACTAGGCCAATTGAAGGGTCCTATTCAAGCTAAACGTCTACCTCTAGCCACAAGGAAACTGCTCTTCTGTTGGATAATGCTTATGTACGTACGTCTTGGGTTGTCCTTGCAAAACTCAATGATCACCCTTCGAATTACTTCTACATGTGCCATATTTACCGGAATTAGGTCTTCGCGATTATTTTCTTTTCACAAATCTGATGGGTTGACTCTCTGGTGGAATATTTACTTCATGTGATGAGATCAAAGCTGAAGCAACATTTTATGTTGCAGAATTAAACAAATCACGTTATACTGGGAGTATTAAAAATATTCGGAAAGGCTTGCGCGGTCGGTGATGTTAGATTTACTAGGTTTTCGGGTAGAACTGCGTTTTGGATTTGTAAAATCTTCACGTTTCGGCTTCCATTTTGAAACCACTATCAGTTAATTTACCCCGAGGCCATAATCTGCCTAGTCCCCAGGGTGCACAACTAAAAAATATTTTTCTATTCAACTAGATTCTAGAAATTTCCCAGAAAAATTTGTCTCCGTTTTGTTTTTACCCAGTGATTATTTATTTACGTAAGAAATTTTTTTTGATATTTTTTGAGTTTTAGACTGTGGCGAAAAACCCAAAAAAAGAATGTATATATATATATATATATATATATATATATATATATATATATATATATATATATATATATATATATATATATATATATATATTTATATAGATATATATATATATATATATATATATATATATATATATATATATATATATATATGTATATATATATATATATATATATATATATATATATATATATATATATATATATATATATATATATATATGAACACGCCGCAATCATTTAAACAATATTTCGGTTCTCAGTCTAATCTTTTATGTTTTTTTTTGCGGGAAAATAGATACCACATCAGCTGAACGACAGAGAGATGGAAAATCGAAAAACGGTGTGCGAAATTTTGCTTTCTCGAAATGAAAGAAAGACTTTTTCGCATCGGATCGTGACTGACGGCAAAAAATGGATATATTTCGAGAACCCAAAACGCTAAAAATCATGGGTTGACCCAGGACAACTATTAACATCGATCTTAAGACCGAATCGCTTTGTAAAAAAGACAATGCTGGGTATTTGGTGGGACCAGAAGGGTATCTTGTACCATGATCTTCTGAAACTTTGTAAAACAGTTAATACTGTTCGCTATCCTCAACAAACGAATGAATCAACCATGCATTTATCGACAAGCGACCAGAATGGGCTATAGGATACGGAAAAGTTATTTCGCAGCACGACAACGCCCCATTACACATAGCGAAAGCAATCTGATACACCATTAATGCACTGCATTTGGCTGGGAACTCGCCCTGGCCCCACCTGCCGTACATTTCATCGATGTCTTACGCCCTTTGCATGAAACACTTCAACAATTACGGATATGTCGAAAAATGGCTTGATGACTGGACCACCTCAAAAGACGTACGGATTTACTGGGACTTCCAGGGGTTGCATTGGGATCTTGGGATTTACTGCATTCACAAATTGCCAGTGAGATATGAAAAATGTGCCGCTAGCCACGACGCATACTTTGAATAAACCATTTTGACCATTCTCCCAAACTAAACGTGCTTTTTTAAGAAAATTTACGAATTATTAGCCGCCATACCTGGTATAACAAAAGTGACAAATTATATAATTAATAAAGCTTAATTAATACATCATTAATTAAGTGTAATAATACACTTAATAAATTAATTAAGATTAATGATATTCTAATTATTTTTCTTTGTTTCAGGTATGTTGGCTCAATTCCATCTTCACTGATATGACATTTCTTCAGGAAAAGCTATATTTGACCCAAAAATATATTAGGTAATCAATAATCCATCGTTTCTCAACCTTTTTAGTGTAGAGACCCACTAAATGCCAAAAAGTTAAGTAAAAAACACCTCACTACAATATGTTAATTTGACGTTTTCAAAGTTTTACATCGGCCAGTTAACACTCGTTAAAAATCGTGAAGAGTAATTTTTATTTTTAAATGGCTCCTACGAGTGGGTTCACACGTTTATGCATCGCGAAAAAACGATTCTTCTGTTGATCTTTGTATTAAATAACGAGTTGTGAATGACGGATATATGTGTGAATGGGCTGTTACACTTATACCGAAATACCGCACATAGCCACAAATACCGAACTACAAGACTTATGTAACCCCTTGTTCGTATATTACTTTTACCTAGTTCGAACCTGTCCCCTGCACTTGTACGCACTTGAAAAATGACCCGCCCTCGCATCTCGTGCCACAAGCCCGCGCATGCCAGAGGGATCATTCGTCCCGAGCGTGCTTAGCCAGTTTCATACAAGCTATGCGTTTTGGTAATAAAAACACTGGAACGAGATGAAGAGTTTCATTGTTAATTACGTTTTTACGAAAACAAGTACTACGATTTCTTCATTCACCCAGTATCAGATACTACGATTTCTCCTCTCACTCAGGGTTAAATAAATTGTTAACACTCTGGTAATAAAATAAATGAATAATATTAAATAAAATGGACACATTTGTGGCAAAACGAAATGCACTGTCTACATCTCGCGAAACAGCAAAAAAAGGACCAGGTTGTACAATGAAACATATTTAAATATTTATTGATTGCTTTGCTTTGACAAGTCGTAATGTGTTGTTTGTTATTAAGTTCTGTCTGTGGAAAGCATGAACCCTTCATAATTAGTCCGGCATCTGGAAAAAAAAACACTCATCTTTACAACACAAAACATTAGAATTTATTGAACATAAATCGCTCGTCTTGAAAAATCAACAAATTGCAATCAACAAAATCAACAATTGCAAAATCAACAAGTAGCACTTCAAGTATCCTATTTAGTAGCATTAAAAGTGGCCAGGGAGTCTAAGCTCAACACCATGGCGGAAAGGCTTATTTTTTCCGCTGCCATTGATATGGTCAATGTGATGATAAGTCCGGAAGAAAGTTGAAAACTGTACACTTTCAAATGACATATCGAGACTTATTAATAAAATGACCAATGATTTCCATGATCAAGTAATTGAAAAGGTTAGATTAAGTGATTTTTTTGCTATTCAGTTCGACGAGTCAACAGACGTGTCGAACGCAATTTTTGTATTTTGTCCGATACGAATGCGAGGGTTCAATTAAAGAAAATATGGTATTTTGCAAACCAACCCCTGGTCGTACAACTGGCGAAGGATCCTTTAAAGTTTTTATTGATGCAACACAAAACGAAAACTTGGACTTTAATAAATGCTTTGCGCTATATACTGATGCTGCGAAAGCATAATATTAAATATTAATTAATAATAAAATTAAAAGACATTATTCCACATACGGAATGGACGCACTGCTTTCTTCACCGAAATGTGCGGAAAAAAGATGCCAGATAATTTACAAAATGTTCTGTTAGAAGTCGAAAATATTTTTATTAAAAGCCGACCATAGCAAACTAGATTGCTTTCCACATTGTGCGAAGAAATAGGTGCCAAATATTGGTTGATGGTTGTCGAGAGGAGAAGTTCTAAAAAGGCTTTTTGAATTCCGAGATGAATAGAAAATCTTTTTTTACAGATAAAAAAAGGTCATTTTCAGAGTTTTTACAAGATGGAGAAATTTTACTACTGTTGGCTTGCTTGAGTGATATATTTTCACATTTGAATCACTTGAATAGGAGTTTACAAAGTCATAACAACATTTTATTAATGACAGATAAGGTCAATGCCTTCTTCAAGAAGCTTGGTATTTGGATCATACGCCTTGAAAAACGCAATTTTGATACATTCACTTTAACTTCGGATTATATTACCACAAATATGGATTTAGAAAGTTCTGTTACTGATCGCGTGTTGGGGAGCATAAATACGCATTTGCGCGAATTGAAAATTCAGTTAGATAGTTAGAAAAGATGGGTTCTCAATCCGTTCGATGAAAAATGTTGTTGCAGCTGCTGAATTACGTATTGAGATTGAGACAACCAATTTATTGAAATATCTGCCGACAAAACTCTACAATTAAAATTTTTAACCCAAGATTTAGATAAGTTTTGGCTTGCTCGACGATGTGAATACGGAAGCGTAGTAACAGACGCTTTGAAAACATTGATCCCAATCGGTACTTCTTACTAACGCGAAATAAGCTTCTCGTCTATGATACCTTTAAAAAGTAAATATAGTCGTCTTTTATCCCTGGAAAATAATTTACTTATGTGTGTTTGCAAAAATGATCCACGTATAGAAAAACAAGTGAAAAACATAATCAACCTTCGTATTAAATTATTATTTCAAACAACTTTGGCTGTTACTTTAAGTTTATTTTATTGTGTTGTTATTACTTGGTAATATTAAATTTTCTAACACTAGTTTTTATACTAAAAATAATGTAATAAAAGGATGTTTCCTATATGGATCTTATTTTTTAACATATTACGAAACCCCATATTCCTGAACGGAACCCCCAGTTTGAGAAACGATGCAATTATCCCTAGTAATATAATAAATGAATACTTGCAGCTAGATTTTCTGTGGTATACTAAATATATCACTATAAATTATTGTCTCCGACTAAATATGAAGTTTCACTTAAAATAGGAGGAATAATTCACGCAGTTGGTATGCATTTGCAATCCGCCCTCGAAGCTTCAGACATTTAAAGGAAATTAAATAGTAATTCTTTTATTTTGACATTTTATTGTACTATAGAAAGGGACATGGAAAAGGGTCTGGTATATGAATTTGAATAATAGTCTATGCGTTTCCCAGTTATTTACTTCTTGTTTTTTCCGCGCCATCTTCAAACGAAGATTGGCCACCAACATAACTATTTCCGCTTTGTTTACAGCTGCTCCAAATAATTGTTTCGATGTATAGTTAAACCATTCTCTCAAATTTCGCAGCCATGACATTCGTCTTTCCACGCTCCTTCTGCCTTCTTTCTTTTCCCTGTGTATAATCACTCTCAACAGTTCTTAACGTTTTTCTACCCTTGTGTGACCGAAATATTCCAATTTACGTGTCTTTATAGTTGTTATTTATAATTTTTCAGTAGATATTCTACATAGGACCACTCCATTTGTAACTCTCTTGTAACCCAAAATATTCGTAATATGCTTCTAAATAGACATTTTTCAAAAATTTCGAGTATTGTGACTCGAAGAATGTAGCAGTGAATCATTCGGATTTTCAATTCAGCACAACAAATATTTCATATTGTAGAATAGATTGCGAGCTGTCTCTATACTTGCTTTAATTTTTTCGGTGTTATCATACTTTGAATTAACCCAAAAGTTACTGAATGCTTGTACCTATCCACTTGCTCAATATTAATGTTGTTTATTCTTAACTGTATGTTATTATTGGATGATTTCGTGAAACACATGTAGCTTGTTTTCTGTAGGTATATATTTAATCCGTAGAGTTTGCTGATTTTTCTTATTAGTTACTATTTACTTCTTGACATTGCCTTGTGATAGTTTCTTTTTAAGATTGAATAAAACAAATTTTTACCCCATTATCTATCTATTACTCATTTTATTTTTAACTTTGTGTGACTACACTTTCGTAAACAATGTTACTTTATCAAACACGACTTTAAAACTGGCTTAATGTTTACGGTGGACTTACAAAAAAGCTTAGCAAACTATCTATACCAAAAAAACGGTTTATCATCAATTAATTGTCTACAATTAGTAGATCATTAACTCATAAAAAATAACATCAATCCAATTATTAAGCACGATCTTTTAGAACTCTTTAACTTATGCATTAATGAAAATTATTTTTAATTTAATAGTGTTTTTTTACAAACAAAAGGATGGTCTTGCAATGGGTTTCCCATCAAGCCTTTTATTATCACAACTGTTTATGTCAAAATTCGAAAATATTTTTTTTAAATAGATAATGCATAAAATATATTGTTTTGGTTTAGATATGTAGACGACACTTTGGTTTATTATACTGGAAACGACAGACAAATAGAAGAAGCGTTACAGCATTTAAGTATAATTCATCCAATAATAAAATTTGAAAAAGAACACTTGAATACTTGAACACACACAAACACTTGAAAAAGAATAAAATCAAACCCTACATTATCTGGACCTATCAATATCCAAACAAAATAATAAACTAGAATTTAATATCTATAGAAAACCCACATACTCAGATATAACAATTACAAAACAGTCAATCCACCCCATTACACATAAATATGCAGTATATAAGTCTATGATCTACCGAGCTTTCACAATTCCACTATCAGAAAATAATCGAAAAATAGAACTGCAAAAAATAAAACGTATAGCCCAAAATAACCGCTTGAATGAAAAATAAATTATTTACTTAATAAAAAAACGGAAACAATTATGAATTCATCAAGTATACCCAAAACTAAAACAAAAAAATAATAATACTGTATGATTACACATTTTTAGGTCCAATTGCAGTACAAATAGCTCATTCTTTAAGGAAACATAATTTGCAAAAAGGGTTTAAAACCCACCAGTCCACCAGTAAACTATTTTTTAATGCTAAAGATAAAACATCACAATATAAAAAATGTGCAGTTTATATATTAAGTTGTAACGAGTGCAGTAGCTGCTATGTGGGACAAACGGACCGAAATTTTCAGACCAGATTCAAAGAACACACAGCTGCGTACCTATTACAGAAACAATATTCTAATTTTGCTTTCTAACTAAACTTTCAAATGGGATACGTGGTTGAGCTGTTTCTAGCCAGGCTTGTCGACCTGGAGCTCTCCAAACTAATGTTCTTCCTGAACCAGAAACCAAGCCAATTCTCGTCTCATAGGAGAACATCACGGTATTCGAGTTAGGACTATGATCCACTATTTTTCGAGCCCTTTGTGATATAACAATTTTTTGTTGAAGGGTTACTTTGGGAACACGTAAAGGTCTTCTGCAATGCAAATTTACCGCTTTCAGTTCGCGTGTTATCGGTTGTCGTAAAACATTTACCCTTTCAAACCTAATAAGCTCCCTTGATATACCACTTGTAGATTCCAGACGATTTCTTCGCGCAATCATTAATTTCTGCCGGTCTTATGCAGCTGTTTCCTACATCTTTTACATCGCTTTCTACCACTTTTGGGGCGACCTTTTCCGTCATTTGTCTCTTAAATTTTTTTATAAATTTTCGATACAGCACTTTGGGAAACACCTACGATTCCCACGATATCACTCTGACTAAAGCCCAGTTGTAACAAAGCAATTACTCTTGATTTGTTAAAATGAGATATTATGTTTCTTGGCATTTTTAGACAGATGACTGAAAATAGAAAAAGAACTGAAATAATGTGCAAATACTAGTATCAAGGGAGTGGGCAAAAATCGAAAAACCTGTGTTATCAGCAAAACAACGCTTTTGTTATTTTCATTTAAAAACAATAGATGTAAATCCATTATAAATAATATCCATAAATATCCATTACAATTTTTAGAGCATCATAGGTGTAGATTCTCTATTTGTAAATATTCCAAACTTTTGGATATATATATATATATATATATATATATATATATATATATATATATATATATATATATATATATATATATATATATATATATATATATATATATATATATATATATATATATATATATATATATATATATATATATATATATATATATATAATAATTTAAAATATATTTAAAATTTTTGGATATATATATATATATATAATTTTAAGTGTTACTTGTAATCGAACTATGAAATACACCAATATTGGTTCATTACTATTATTAGACATCCAATTAGTTTGTTTATAATGTTTTTCGATATTTAAATGATGGGTCAATGTAATTTAAACATCAAACAATACAGACGACGATGTTTTAGTGCGATTATTATTATAAATATAATAATTTAATTATCTGCCTGGAAATTTAATTTTTAAAATCTTCTTTCTATAAAAGTCTATCCTATAAAAATGCTTTGATATGATTGAACAAAACCTTTTATTGATACACTCTAGTCGGGTAGATTTATTCCTTCAGTTTGACCAAAGGTAGATAATAAATATAAATCTAATCTATTCTATTCTGTTCTATTCTATTCTGGTGATTCTATTCTATTAAATAATAGAATGATCAGTTTGGTTTGGACAGCAACTTTTAGAATTTTTTGATTGATTGCAAGCGAATCACATATACAGCAACACTATATTTAATAAATATGGCTATGGTTTGATGGTTCGGTGGGTTCATTTCCCGTTCATGGTGAGCATATTTGTAAGCAATCCCCTTAATCATGTCAATACGATGCTGGTTAAATCCGGGTTCTTTTTTAGAGGTGCTTCACGTTGGCCACTGGCAAGTCGGTTGACTTTCGATTAAACTAAAGGTTAAGCACAAATCTAGGCATTGGGGGCTGCTAAGCAAGATTAATAATAACATAATAATATGTGGTGTATTTTGTAATCGTAAAATACAATTTCTTTTAATATAATTTTAAAAAGCATTTGTAGAAATTTATTTTATCACTATAAAGTTGCCTAAAGTTATTTTGTTCCGATTTTTTGGGACGTGTATGTCAATGTACTGACAGGTATGGTTTACGAAAAAGTCTAATTGAATTTAAAAACACTGAAAACGCTAAAATCATTTTTCTGTGTTTTTTTTTTCCGGGCAAATTGAGTATTGCACAAAACAGATTACATTGTGATGGAGTCATATGCGTACATATCCAGATCGTAAAAATAAATTGACTTCAGTACTATTACTATTACTGATTTTATTTTTAAGGATTACTGTTTATATACTATAAACAATTTTTATAACTATCTATTAAAGATATTGGTGTATACCATCCAAAAATTGAAATGAAAAGTTCGCGGAGTTTATATTTGAAAAAAATGACTTTATTATTCCGTATAATCTCTATCAACCTCAATACATTTTTTCCAGCGGTTCTCCGATTTATTTATTCCATTTCGTGACGTGATTTTGTCGAAGTCCTTCAAAATACTCATCTACTGCTGTCATGACTTCTTCATTTGATGAAAAACGCTTGCCATGTAGGAGTTTTTTCAGATTTGGAAACAGATGAAAGCCAGAGGGGGGCAGATCTAGTGAATATGGTGGATACTCCAACAATTCGTAGTACAACTCCTTTAATTTGGTCATTGCAAGAACACGTCTATGAGCCGGTGCATTGATGAAAAATGATTTTTTCTTTGCTAAACCAGGGCTTTTCTAACGAATTTTTTAATCCAATTGATCCAAACGTTTTGAGTTATCAATCCTGTTATTGTTTGAGTGATTTGACAACAATTAACAAAATGCTTTATACATACAAAAAAATTAATGCCATAACCTTTCTGGTTGATTTTGAGCAGTTTGGCTGCTTCGGAGCTGAACAACCGGGCTCAGTCCACTCTGTGAACTGAACCTGGTTTACCACTACTCTGTGTAGTGGTAAACCCAAGTCTCATCCATAGTCACAAAACGACTTCTAAAATCTATTTTATTCTTTCGAAAAAGTTCCAAATGTTGATTAGAAAGTTTTACTCGAAGTCGTTTTTGATCAGAATCTAACAAATGTGGCACCCTTTCGCAAGCCCAATTCCATTTTCAAAATATGAAACATCCATTCAGTTGAGATGTTCATGCCCTTAGCAATTTCATTCAAAGTCAGTTGTCTGTCATCCATAACCATATCATGTATATAATTAATTATTTGTTCAGTAGTTGCACTTATTGGAGATCAGAACAACAATCATCATCCTGACTTATTCCACTACGTTGAAAGATACCTGTCCACTTACAAACCATTGTTTTTGAAGGAGCGGACTTCCCCCCATACATTTACCATTTCACTATGAATTTCCATTACCTTTAAACCATTTTTTACAAGGAATTTAATCACTGCACGATTTTCAATATGTGCCATTTACACTGACACGTTTATTTTAAGCTGATGTTTTTGTACACATGAATTGACAGATCGACTTGAAACTTTAAAACTATGTTTTTATGAAGGATGAAACTTCAAAATTATGTTTTTTGTTTTGGAATTTTCGGTCATATTAATAAATTATATTTTTTTTTATTATTCTGTTTACGTTTCGGTTTATTTATAAACGATCTTCAGAACACTCAACTATATCTTATTTAAATTCTTAATATAATATTATTAATATCTTATTTAAAATATTAATATCTTATTTTTTAAATTTAAAAAAATTTAGAAAATTAATTTTTAAATAAGATATAGTTGAGTGTTCTGAAGATGGTTTATAAATAAACCGAAATTTAAACAGAATATTAAAAAAATGAAAATGTTTTAATTTAACCGAAAAAATCTCAAAACTAAAAAAATAATAATAATATTAAAAACGACCAGAGATATATATATATATATATATATATATATATATATATATATATATATATATATATATATATATATATATATATATATATATATATAGATATATATATATATATATATAGATATATATATATTTTTTTTTTATTGAAATTTGAAATTTAATAAAAATCAAAAATTAGAATTAGACATGCTGGGTAAACTTAATAGCAATATTTTAAAATTAGCCGTTGATTGGAACCCTCAGGGATCAAGAACAGTAGGAAGACCTAAGTCATGGAGACATTCATTCATAAAAGAACTAAAAAAACGCCGGAATAATATTGAACGTAACCAAGGAATATAGTTCTCAGGGTTTATCCTAGTGGATTAGATTTAAAACGAATTGCGCGATCTTTTGAATCATCTTAATTATTTAAAAAATGTGTTATTTACGGATTATTTAATAATTTCTCAGTTTAACACATAGATGGCAGGAAATCACCAAATGACTTTGATATTTGTCAAATCATATTGGGCACGTTAGGTGGCGTGCCGCGAAATTTCAGTTTCCACATGTAACAAATCCACAGGTGCCATATTCGCCGTATTTGGCTTCCAGCGTATATTTTCTCTTTCAAAACCTGGAAAAACAGCATCCTAGATTCATATCCGTTGATGAGGTCAAAGCTGATACAACCACTTCCTTTACAGAGTTGGACAAATTACATTACACTCAAGGTATTAAAAAGATAAATTACAAAGTGACTACGTTGAAAAATAAACGAAAATTTAAAATCTTTTGTTTTCTTTACCAGGTTGAGAACTTATCGAACGACTTATATATGTTTACTTTTCAATTTTACTGTTCTGGGTATTAGTGTTGTATTTATATAAAAAGAAACAAATATCAATAGCAAAACTGAAGCTTGAACTACTTTAGTTCCTATTTTTTCGAAAACAATTTGTGTTATTTAGTTTGAACGCTATTGCAGGAAGCTATGCAAGTTGCTTTCGAAACGGGTTGAAATTAAATTTAGGTTTTTGCGCTGGGCTAAAGAAAGTTTCCGGAGTAAAAACGGAATCGCCACGAGGATGAAATATAAATTTCTCAAACAAGAACAATAACGTTTATTATGTGTGTTTTCCAAGTTCTTTGTGTTGGATACATAAAGGGCGAAAATAGGACGTGGAAAACTTTAAAAATTCAAGAGGACTGTCGTCGCTTGTAAGAAACTAACTTCTTATTTTTGTTTCGGTTAATGTTTTGTAAAGAAACATTAAACAATCGCATCTAGAAGAGAGTCTGAACATTCATAATAAAAAAAAATCTTTTCTAAGTAAACAAGGGTCGTATGAATGAAAATATATGAATAGAATAAAACTAAAATTATTATCTTAGATGAAATGGCATGAGAAAGTATATAACAAGTGTACAACGAATTAATTTAAGAGAATTTTCTAGAATAAAATATTGGGTTGTCCGAAAAGTTCTTAGGGATTTTTTAAGAGAAACAGAAACGCATATAGTTTATGTAATTTTTTTTTACTTTTTTATGTAGTTGCCATTAATATTTTTCAACTTTTTGACAACATAGTGATAAGTCTACAATACCTTTTTGCTAAGAATTAGCATCTTTATTGCAAAAAAATGTCGACAAGTTATTTTTTATCTCTCCTTCCGTTTTAGAAGATTTTCCATTTAAACTATTTTGGAGGGCGCGGAACAGATGGTATAGCGCTTTTCAATTGGGATGAATTGATGTTGGCAGCCTGTGGTGGCCATTTTGTTTTGGCGGCGTCTGTCTATCCTGTTATTTATTATTCAATCACTGATACAAAATCACCATGATAAGTTACATGGTTGGGCAGCACGTTCAAATGATAAAATTTTATTATCAAAATAAATGTTCGTTTTTGCAAACTTTGCGCGTTGCGTCCATTTTACGATAGACGTTTGTTGACCAAATTCGAAATGACCGGTTCGGTAAACAATCAACCAACACCCATTGGTTAAGGACCGCACGTCCGTACTCGCACATTAAACGAACGCCAGATCGAGAACATCCGCTGTCGCTGTCCGTGAAAATGCAGAAGAACCGGAGGCAGTCAATTTCTCGCCGTGCACAAGAACTTGGCCTCTCGGAGACTTGAACTTGGCGAATTTTGCGTCTGGACTTGAACCTGCACCCATACAAGATCCAGCTGACCCAGGAGCTCAAAGTTAATGACCATAGACAACTCCGTTTGTTTGCTGACTGGGCTTCGGAGCGTTTGGAAGAGAACCCCAGTTTTGGGCGAAACATCAATCAAACATATCGATGAGGCGTATTTTTGGATGAATGCTTATATTAATAAGCATAATTGCCTTATATGGGACGATGCCAACCCACACGAGTTAGTGTGGGTCACAAAAAGTTAGTGTTTGGTGCGGATTTTGGGCCAGCGGCATCATAGGTCCGTACTTTTTCGAAAACCACTTTGGTGAGGCCATCACCGTCAGCATTGCGCGCTACAGAGAGGTGATAACCGATTTCTTTTGGACACAATTGAACTATATGGACCCGAACGACATGTGGCTCCAGCAGAACGGCGCAACGTGCCACACAGCGGACGCCACGATGGACATTCAGCAAGCACGATTTGAGGGTATGATTATCTCTCGCAGAGGTGACGTGAATTGATCACCAAGATCGTGCGATTTGACCTCGCTAGATCACCGCTTTTCTTGTGGGGTTTTCTGAAATCGTAGGTCTATACCAATAAGCCGCAATCGATCGATGCCCGACAATCGACCGATGCCACAGTCAACATAATCTAGGGCATCAGTCAAAGTCAGCCGGATCTACGGGGCAGAGTCATTGAAAATTGGACCACTCGGATCCGTATCACCTAGAGAAGTCGTGAAGGACAATTGAACGATGTTATATTCCACACGTAATGGCATACATGAGCCTTTTAAATAAAAAAAGAATTTCCTTAATACCTCACACACAACATTACTCCATTTTTTTACTCCATTGTTTTACTCCATTTCAACATCGACCTCCCCTTATTGAAAAATCCTATTGTTCGAGGGGGCTATTTCAATGGTGTATGTGCCATTGAATGTCAGAATTAATGGCTTGGTTGGGTAGAAGAAGCTCGCGTGACTAGTTCCGGACCCGCTTACTAGTTCATGAGAGATCCACGCGTCGTACCGACGGACATACTAATTTTTATTTCAGATTACCAAAAACGTTGTATTTGCCAATATTTAACTTATGTGCTATCTCACGCATTGTGCTGCATCCATCTTCGGTTATTGTGGTTTTCCTTTTCTCTACATCAATACTTGTAGGACGTCCAGAGCGAAGGTGGTTTTCCAGGTCCAAATCTGCGCCCTTGGACTGACCAAATGACTTTTGCACCATGGTTTCTCCGACAGAACTCTCTCCATAAGCGGCACAATAATTTGTTTAGACAGCGTTCTAGTCCTTTTTAAAATATAAAAATACGAGCTGACCCGACAGATGTTGTTCTGCTTTTTCCGATAGGTGGCGAGATTAGTTTGATTTGGTTAAAATTCCTGTATAAGGACGTCTGGATAAAAAAGGTCGTTGGCGCGGTTAGAGGATAGGCAAGGGGGATACAGTTTTTATAAATATAGAATTTATTAATAACTTGACTAAACTTCACCTACACAGATCAAGAAATTTAAAATTTTTTGAGGTAACATTAATGAAAATAGGTGTATATGAAGTATTTTGAAGTCCTAAACCCGAAAATAATAAAATAATTACTGTAACATATACAGTTTTTTGTTACAGAGGGTCGGTGGTGGGAAAAAAGGAGAAAACATATTTTAACAATCTAGTATTTATTTAATATCAACATGTAAAACGTGATAAATCTATGCAAAGACATAACTGAGGATTATGCGAATAAAAAATATATTACATGCGATGTATTATATTACATGAGATCCCTCTTGTGTTCTGTAACATCATCTCTTTTCAAAAATCAGCAGTAGATCGGTTCCAGCATCCCTGGTATCTTGCTTCCATCGTCCTGATGTCTTGGTGAAACCCCTCTCCTTGTTCATCACTTAGTATAACCAAATTTTCCTTTCACTGCAGAAATCCTTTCACTACACTTATAAAACACTTCCAAGCTGGCAATTCCTTTTCAGTTGAAACCATTACCTTCTTTGTTCATGGCTTTGACTACGTTTTTTATTTCTCCAAGCTTAATATGGAGAGGCGGAAGAACCACCTTTTTTGGGTTAACAAGGGGGGCATATTTTATGTTTGAAGTACCAGGTTTAAAAGAAGTTCTATGAAGCCAATCTTTTTTACTGTAATGTTCTTTTGTTGTCCTACTATCTCATAGATACAAAAACAGCAATACTTTGTACCAAAATATTTCTCTCTCAAAATATTCTACTCCAAAGTCAGGTGCAAATAGTTTCAAACACCTCATGCTAAAAAGGAGAAGCAGGTGCTTGAAAGTGGGAGTTGTTTGACCATTTCTCTTACAAGGTGTTTTAAAACTACCTGAACGAAACGTAAAAAGAGCATTCTCATCAATGTTAGAAAAATCAAATCGACCTCTAATATCTGATTCTAGCATAACTATGAACCATCGTCTCGACAAAACAAATATATTTTGGGAATATGACCTCAATCTGTCAAGTCGTTTAGAAGTTACACGATCACAAACAGACGCACCAACGATTACATATACAGGGGGTTTTCAAAGTTGAATCATTTATTTTAAGAGGTTGTAGAACTTGTAAAAATAATTAATTTTACCAAAAATCATTTACATAAAGGTTGCAAAATAACGCAGTTATTGACAGCTACAACATTTAAAAACTTCGAATCACAGCGAAGTAGAAACAGCAAGGAGAAGTCAATTTAGCAAAAATCATTTATATAAAAGTTGCAGAATGACGAAAACAAAAATGTTGCATGTTACAAAAATTGTCCAGAATTCTCACCATTTGTTCGGTTAGCACAAAATCTTGCTTTATCAAATATATCGACAAGGTAACATTTCAGAAGAGTTTGTGATTATATTCTATTATATTATATTAATTGTTTATTATATTCCATTTTATTCTAATGTATTTTATTACATTCTATTTTATTCTAGTATATTCGATTATATCCTATTATATTCTAGAATACTGTCATATATTCTATTATATACTATAATATTTTATTATATATGCCCTATTATATACTACGAGGGTTGCTATTTATATATCTGGAATTGGCAACAATGTTGTTGCTTTGTTGCGTTGACGCGGATTGTTGTTGCTTTTGACGCGGATGATCTCAACAACAGTGCATCGTTCAACTCACTTCAACTTTTGATGAAGATGCACCACTTCGATCAACGATCGTACATCACTGGTTTAGCAAATTTAATCGTGAAAATATGAGAGTTAATGAAGGTCGTCTAACATCGTTTGTTGGGCCAGAAAACATCAATACTGGGCGCGAACTGATAAAACAAAATCGTCATGTGACATACCGCAGAGTGAGGCATAAAAAAAATATATATGATGTGGTAAATGTGCATTAAAATGATAAATTATGAAAGTAGGCCACTGGGAAAATGTTCTTTATTAATTAAGTACTGCATGTACATATTATCTCTCAGACCACACAGTCCGTGCAGCAGTACCATTTTTTTGTTGTGTCCTAAATTCGGGACAGTATATCAGCAAGTGCATAATTATCATCTCCATATTATTCTGCTTATTATCCACAGTTCTGGCTTTCTCTGTTATGTAACTCAACTATTTCAAAAATCTTATTAATCTTGGACAATCTAATCAGGCGTTAAAAATTGACTATAATGCAATTTGTTTTTTATAATTATGAACAAAAATCATAAGGTGATAAGTTAGGATTATACGGTGTGCAAGATATTAATTCGATGTTTTTTTCTTCTCTAAAAAGTCGATTGTTTGAGCACCTGCTTTACTCTATCAGAAAATGACATTATTTTCGACCATTTACATTTTTTAAAGCCACATAAATTGCATTACCAGAAACGCGAAAGGATAACATCGCCTAGACGTACACACCTTTTGTTGTTGTTAGTTCAATTTAGAACATTGCTGCATAACTTATTAAGGCGTACGCCAAATTTGTATATTCTTAACTGAATCGTTTCAGGAGTTGCCAGCATCAATTTACGCGAATATTTTCTGGAGCATCGGTCAAATTATTCGTAATCCAGGGAAAAGTATTTTTGGAGCCAATATTCCACCATTATCATTTGGTTTTGTTTGGTGCCAATGTCTAAGGATGCTTTAGTTAGACTGTATGTCACATGCTAATCGGTCTTTAACATTCGCTTATTTTCAAAACGAAAATATCCTTTTCATCGAACAGAGTCTCGAAGATGATCAAGAAAAACAAATTCTTAAAGAAGGCGACACTGTGCGTAGAATACGGTTTTATCGTTTTTTGTTAAATAGTGATATTGAAGACGGATGGTTTCTGAAAAAAGTATCTTATGTACCGATGAATGGAAAATCTGTATAGGACTTTTGAACTAGTTGTTTACAAGTGTGATACATCATTCGAATGAGAATAAAACAGGGGTTTTTAGAGCTATTTGAACCTCTGACACTATAGTATTTTAAAAATTAAACATTTTAAAACCTACAATTTGCTGCTAGAGGAATATTTTTGTCCTAACTGAAACGGCATTATACAACGTTTGTGTCAGTGTAGATGTTTGTCAATGACATTAACAAGGCAGATACATGTTTCAAAAATAAGAAAAAATAACATGAAGAATGGTGTAACTTCATTTGTGAGTTAATAGAGTTTAAATGTGAAAATTTGGATATTTTCTTATATAACTTGAAAACCGTATGACTTTATACTAAGGCATATTTACCTTAATGCATTTCAAATGACGCCTTTGCATCGACCTTTATATAATACCATGTATATAAATTCAAAACTGTCAGTGTCTCTATCTTTTTTTCATAGAGTGTATTTTAAATATCTGCTCTCAATTTTTTAACAAAAAGGAGTAGGTACATTCACTTCTATTTGAAATAGCCTTTATTAATGTCGATTATGAACATCGGAAATAACGAATCTATTAATCCCTTTTATACACGCTATTCTCCATTAATTCGGGAATACCGATACGGTCTCGTCGATTGCATATTTCACACTTGAATAAAGAAATCAGTCCCTTTCCGTGTTAATAATGCCCTTAACCTGCGCTTAATTAAAATCTCAGTGTATCTGGCGTTACCAAATTCATTAATTTGTAAACAGTTCGGCAGTTCTACGCCAGCGGAGCATAAATTCTGCCAACGAAGCATAAAGCTGTCACATGGTACCGATGGGGATTTTATCCGGTAATAACTGATTTACCTCGAATTTTAAAGTGGCGTTTCCGTTTGGGAGATATGGCTAATTATTTGCCGGAACTTCAAGTTGTAGCTTAAAAGGAATTCACTGTAGTTATTCTGGCGGATGTGATATTGAAGAGGATTATCGAATAATTGACAATTGACTAGTCGATTTCCCTTATTAACTTTTGATATTATCATACGAACTTATCATCATACGAAATTATCATCTACTAATAACTTTGGAATATCAGTTCTTTTAATGGAAAATTCAATGATTAGATATGACCACCGAATTCTTCTTCTTTACGGCCCATTGTCGAATATTAAATCTTCCTCCAAACGTTTTGCGACTGGTTGGGCCCCACTATTCTCTCTTGATATAACCTACCAATTTGATCTGTGGACGTCCTCGATTGTTTTTTTCTTGGTATATGGTATTCATTATATCATGAACTTTTGTAATTTTTTTAATTTCTTTATATTCACCTGGTTTTTGGTTTCATAATGTTATGGTTATGGTTTAGGTACCCAAATCTATGTAGTATATGTTGGTACTGAGGGCTAACTTCTTCCTTTACTCTTCTATTTATTGCTCTTTACGGCCAGTTTAGCCAGGCGATTCTCTTGGTATAATCTGCCCATCCGATTTGTGGACGTCCGGACTTCTCCTTCTGGTATTTGTTCTCCATTTATGTATTATGTTGCACTTTTGGTCAGAATAATAGGTCTCATATTAGTCTTTCAATCTCCATTTTTATCGGGTATATATTTTCGTCATTATATTCTGTACCTTTGAGATATTTGTTTTATTTCTTTTACGCTTACCTGGTTTTGGATTTCATATTGTTATGGCTAGCATAACTATTTCCATGAAACATTATCTTATTGCTTATTTAGTTATATAACTTTTATTTATTTTTTATGATTATAGATGCATTGGCTACTAAGGCCATTTAGCATCTGTCTATATTAACCAGTATTTCACAGTGTCCCATCAAAGTCGGGTAGACTGTAACACCATTCAAACCGAAATAACAGGATTCGAACCCGCTCCGGGCTAACCTTCGGTATCATCGGACTGCCGCCTTAGACACCGCGGACAACTTGGTGACTATATTACTTTTTGAAATACACAAATATGTGTAGCATATGTTGGTACCGGAGGCATGCAAATATCGAAAACAATGCCTTTTAAGAAGCCAGTTTATCCAATATTGAACGTAAGCCTCCTCCAAACTTCTACATGAAGAACTGTAGCCTCCTCCAAATGTCTCCTTGCTCCTCTCATCTATTTATTGCGTATTGCGATCAGTGTAATCAGGCGATTCTCTAATTATAACCTGCCCAGCTGATCTCTAGACATCCAGGACTTCTCTTTCTTGTATTTAGTCTTCATTTATGAATTATATTGCACAAAGGTGCAGAGAGTAGTCAGAGTAGGTCTCATTAGAGCCTGTTCATCTCCATTTTCATAGGGTCTTTTTCTCCATTATATCCTGAACCTTTGCGATTTATCTTATTTCTTTTATGTTCACTTAGTTTTCCGTATTCATATTATTATGCCTAACATTTTCATTCTATGAAAAGTTGTGAAGGGTTATTTTCTCCATTATATTGTGAATCATTGTGATTTTTTTAAATCTTATGTTCACTTGGTTTTCGGCCTAGCATAACTTTCCATGAAAGGTTGTGTTTTTGCTATTTTATTTATATTTGATTTTATAAATACTCCTGTCTGTGTCGCATACGTCGGTATTTGGGAGCTCGCCAATATTGAAGCATGCTTTTTAGTCAAATATTGAGTTGTTTGGTCCAATATGTGAGAGCTCGTGTCATGGTGAAGAATGATCCTGCGTTGCTGGATAGTTTTTCCCTCTTTTTCAAAAACTTCTGGCTAACAAATAGTTGTGTACCATTCAGAATTGACCATTCTACGATTCTCTAGTGGCACTGAACTTTACGATGTATATGCCAGATGGCGCCTACGTTTTTTTTAATTTTTAAGGTTGAAAATTCACTACTAAACGGCAAATAACTTTTTTTTGAACTTCTCGACGCACGCTTCGCTAACCATGTTAGCATCATCAGGAGATGATTTAATCTAAGTTTAATCTAGTTTTCTAGATTAATTTTCAGATCCGCTTTTTTTATTCGATATTAAGTTTATTTATCATAGTTCTGAAGTCTTCAATCTTCTTTGATATGACAATATCATAACGGGTGTTTCAAATTCTTTTTTTTTTAATTCTAGAATAAATGCAGGTGGCGTTGTGAATTTGCCTAAGTCAAGTCTTATTTCAGAAGTGTAAAGTATGACATTTATAAAAATGGAGTCGTACACAATACAACAACACGTTAAAATTGTTGAATTATTTTATGAAAATGGACGTTCAAAGAAAAATGTTTTTAGAAAATTACGTGATATTTACGGTTTGCACAATCGTCCAGGTCAAAGCACTATCAATTGTAGTGTTAAAAAATGTCAGGAAACTGGTTCGATAGAAGATAATAGAGCAATATATAGTCGTAGTGGTCGTTCACAAGAGTCGTGAAAGTGTTGCTGAAGGCCCAGAAGTTTTCATTAGTCGACGTTTACAATAAGTTGGACTCATTGAACTACACATGGCTTATTTTACGAAATGATTTAGCTCTGAAGGCATACGATGTTCACATAACACAGGAACTAAAACCATTGGATCATTCAAAATGTCAACATCAATAAACAGATGATTTGTTCTTGAAATCTTCTTTTCAAATGAGGCGTATTTTGAAATTGGTGGCTATGCTAATAAACAAAATTGTTGCTTTGGGGTGAGATAATCCACGATTGGTTTATGAGAAATCTTTACATCTTAAACGACGTACAAACGTCACTGTTTGGTCTGCATTATGGTCAGGAGGTGTAATTGAGCTGTATTTCTTTCATGGTGCTGATAAAGCTCTAACTGTTAATGGTGTTTATGGGCTGAATTGAACAATACTGATCTGGAGGTATATGATTGCAACAGGATGGTGGGACCTCACACTGCTAATGAAACAATTTATTTATCGAGAGAAAAATTTCCTGGACGAGTTATTCCAAGAAACTGTGCTGTTAATTGGCCACCAAGATCATGTGATTCTGTGTTTTATTCAAGAATTAAAAAAAATGCTCAATTTGAAAGATCCTATACTTATAAATTCTCTTTTGAAATCACTGTTAAATTAATAGTAACCCAAACTGATGGGTTAAAATAATACCAAACTAATAAAAACTCAGCGACTTGTCCTTGTTTTTGAGTTTTACATCGTTACTGGTACCTTTAATACATTTTAGAATATAGTCAAGAGTTTGATTTTAATTATTTCTCTAATTTTGTCACTCCTCTTCTTCATCCATCGCTTTTCGTCTGAATTTGTTTTTCCGAATTCTTTTAGATATTCACATTTAATTTACATCTGTTTCCGTCCTGGTATTCTTTTCATTTATGCTTTTTCTTTCATTTTTAGTTGCATTTCTGGTTATTCTTATTTAGATGTACTTGATCTTCTGAATATTTTGTTTAATTTGTGATCCACAGATTCTCAAAATGTTTCTATCCTGCGTGAGTTATTACTAAAATCATGATTTTAAATATTTCTAAAAGGTATACAACTTTCCTCCCGCTGTTTTTCTATAGATGGCGTTAACAATAAGCAGTTGTCGAAATAAATAGATCATAGATGGCATGCAATACCTTTGGGCATCTCGTAAACATAACCCCATAGCACCAGTAGTTGGATTTGTGTTTACGTCATAAAGTTATTTGCCATTAAAAATGTCAGTTTATGAGCCAAATTCTCGTCATTTGCGGGAGGTGTTAATTAATTTCTTTAATATGAAGAAATCTGCGGCTGAGTGAAAGAATGTGTGGTTTCAACGCTTGAGTTGATTCGGTGATTTTCACGTTAAAAACCGGCTATGGCAAGATCGTTGGGAGTGACTCAACAAGCAATTTCAAAACGTCTCAAAGACTTCGGAATGACCCAGAAGCAAGGACATTGGGTGCCTTACGAGTTGAAACCGAGAGATGTTGAACGCCGTTTGTTTGTTTGTGAACAGTTGCTTGAAAGGCAAAAACGGAAGGGATTTCTGCATCGCATTGTGACTGAGGACGAAAAATTGATTTATAGTGATAACCCCAAGCGTCGAACATCATGGGGATATCCTGGCCACACTTTCACGCCGACTCCAAGGTCATGCTCTGTATTTAGTGGCGCCAGTTCGATGTAGTGTATTATGAGCTGTTAAAACCGTCTTAAACAATCACAGGGGATCCCTATCGAACGCAATTAATGCTTTTGAGCCGAGCTTTGAAAGTTTTGAAAGACAAATGGCCGCAATACAGCGAAAGACACGATAAAGTGATTTTGCAGCATGACACTGTTCGGCTCCGGGTTGCGAAAGTGGTCAAAACATGCATGGAAACGTTGAAATGGGAAGTCCTACCCCACCCGCCGTATTCTCCAGACGTTGCTCTGTATGACTGTCAGCTGTTTCGATCAATGGCACACGGCCTGGCTGACCAGCACTTCCGGTCTTATGAAGAAATCTAAAGTTGGATCGATTCATGGATTGCTTCAAAAGATAACCAGTTTTTTTCAGCGCGGCATTCAAATGATGCCTGAAAGATGGGAGAAAGTAGTGGCCAACTATGGACAATACTTTAAATCATAAATGTATACCTTTTATATATAATGTTACTTTGTATACTTTATAATGTACTGTAACTGTATGAATATAATATTTGGATGTACAAAATTATTCCAAACGAAACAATTTAAGAAAACTATTGCTCTATAACTTATATACCTTCAACCAGCTCTATTGCGGATTATACTTCTGCTCTCATTTATATAAAAATTACCGATTTTTTTTATCGGCTATTATTTAACAACATAATAGCTTGTATGGTGAGTATGCAGTTACATACACCTCATCAGATAAGCACAATTTTTACTGCACATGCAACAACGATGAAAATTTCCTCATTATATTACATTATATTAACAACTGGCCTGCCAATCCTGTCCTTCCTGAAGTGCGTGTGGTTTTCATTATCATCGGAAAGAAAAATTACAAAGTTAAAAATTGATTTTCGCCATTTTTTAATTTATTTTGTCGTAGATTTACTTGTTTTTTTCCTGATATGATTTTCTATTCTTGGTATATGGAAATGATATTTCCTTAAGAGCTACAAGATTTATTTTTTAAACAGAAAGATACCCATCTAAATTTTCACTATACTTAAAACTTGTATTACAATTGTTTCGAAATAAAATGCCTTTTTGAAATACGGATACGATATCAAGCTGTGCAAAATAAATTTTGGGGGTGAACCATTCAAGTCTAAGGTCATTTAGTAAAATACCCACAGTCCTCCTTTTATTAATTTCTAGGCTCTCTGAAAGATTTACTTTTTTTAGAGTTATTTTGTGTAGAAATAAAGTTTTTTGAGGTAACATTGATGAAAACAGGTGTATGTGAGGTATTTTGTAATCCTAAATCCAAAAATGATAAGTTAATTTCTGTAACACGCACAGTTTTTCTGTTAGAGCGGGTCGGTAGTGGGGGAAAAAAGGAGGCGACATATTTTTACAACCTAATATTTATTCAATATAAACATGTAAAACGTGTTAAATCTATGTAGTAAGTAATTTAATCTAGTAAGACGTTACTGAGGATTTTGTGAATAAAAAATATATTACATGAGATGTCATACAGCGACAAAAACTTTCACTTTTTCATCTTGTGTTCTGTAGCATCATCTCTTTTTAAAAACCAGAATTAGTTGCCCAACATAGATGGGTTTCACCGTCCCTGGTATCCTGCTTCCATTGTTCTGGTGAAACATCTCTCCTTGTTCCGTTTACGTTTACGACATCCACATTTTCCGGGAAAAAATCCAAATGGGAGTGTAAAAAAATACATTTTTAAATACATGCGGTACCCTAATATTTTATAGGCTTTCAAGAGTTCATATATGAGGTTTTTTATAGTTTTCATCTTTCTGGTTGCCCAGAAATCCTTTCACTATACTTAGAAAGTACTTCCAAGCTACCAATTCCTTTTCATATAATTTTTCTTGGAAACGGAAATCACCTAAAAGCTTCCTTATTTGAGATCCAATAAGTATGCCTTCTTTTAGTTTTACATCACTTAATTGAGGAAATATTTCTTTTAGGTACTTAAAACCAATACCTTCTTTGTCCATGGTCCTTTAACAATTTTTTTTTAGTCCCAGCTTAATATGGGGAGGCGGAAGAAGCACCTTTTTTGGGTTAACAAGGGGGGCATATTTTATGTTTAAAGTACCAAGTTCAAAACAAGTTCTATGAGGCCAATCTTTCTTACTGTTATGTTCTTTTGCTGCCTTACTGTCCCATGGACACAGAAAGCGGCAATACTTTGTAAAACCCCCTACGAATCCTAGCAATATACCTATCACTTTTAAATCCCCACAAATATCCTACTGATACTGTTAATATTTAACGCTAGTTAGTATGGTTGCTAAGTTGTCAAAAGTTTCTTTCATAATCACTGAATCTTTTAAAGGAATAGATGGGTTTTTGTTTCCATTATGAAGCAAGACTGCTTTTAAGCTGTATTTTGACGAATCTATGAAAATATCTACTCCGAAGGTACATGTACAAGCAGCATATTAATCTCGTTCATTGAATCATCAATACTACACCACACACATAGCGATCCTTCCATTTTATAAAAACTTAAATATGTGACACTCCGTTTTCGGTAAAGGTTTCACTGCTGATGTCTGGAACCAAGAAGTTTCGATTTCTGTTTTGACGATACCAGGTCACGTACCAAATCATTTAATTGATTCTGAGTTATTAACTGAAAAAATGGTATTTGCTGAAAAGGTTGGATCACAACTGGTGTTCTCAGGAAGTTGTGGATCATGTTGTCCAGGTTTAAAACGCAATCGGTATCGGTAGTCCCTAGCTATGAGGAACTGACCTAAGTACAGAAGGCAAATTTGGTTATTGAATTTTGTACCTTTGCTTTTTTGAAATCTCTGCTCTTTTAATGATATAAAAATAGCAATCACTTACACGGTCAGTAGGTTTTCGCCAGGCCGTAGGAAGAACAAACGACATAGATTTTTTCTTGCGATGCAGCCACTGCACTAAATTTATGTGACAACTCACATAACTAGCATGAGGAGCTCAACTTTTATCTTGATCTCCAATTTGGTACTTAAAATGTAAAAGATAGGCTTTTTGACATCCTCGGATATATGTCTGGTTTGTAACTTTAAAATAAATCGTCTGCATATATAACAAAACTTATACGCCCGATTTTTGCAAAATCAACGATTAGAGCTCGCCATTTTATATAAGTTCGACTTAAACACTTGACTGTACTCTAAGGAGACAGAAACCATCTAAACTATAGAAAACAATAAATCTGCCCTTAAAGGTTTGTAGAATACTGTGGAAATACTCCCTCTACGTTCTTGTGGTGATTTCTACATTGTCGAGTCCAAAGTCAGTTACAAATAATTTCAAGCCCTTTTCCAGGCCTTTTCTGTGAAAAGGTGTTTTAATAAAAAAAGAGTAAAAGTAAATTAATTATATGATGCCATATTTTGTCAATAAGGATGACAAGATTTGTATAATATTTGATGTATAACTAAATCTGTATAGATGGTTTATGAAAAGTTGCAAAATCAAATCTATTGTCTTTTCTTAGATTATTTAGAATTGTTAAATCTTAAGATTCTTTAGAATTGTTAAATCCTCAAAGTTAATACTATTATTTTGTTTTTCTTCAACTATAAATTTAATGTTCTTATGTAAAGAATTTATGTAAGTTTAAAATTGATTCTAGAATATTAAAAAAAATAAAATATTTATTAAAAAAAATATCATTAACATATCTGTACCAGTAAACTGATAATTTAAACAACTGATGTTGATTAATCGTATTTTCTAAGTTATCCATAAAAATTTCAGTTAGTAAGTAAGGACTTAAAGCGTTAAAAATTAGAAATTATTCTGATCCAAACTAAAAAATAATTAGTCAACTAATTCAATTACTTCGTTAGATGGCATATTCGAGAATAAATTTTGTACATAAAAGGAAATTATTTTAAATTTTTTTAGGTGAATTAATAACTTTTATTTTATTGATGGAATCTAAATAGATATTTAGAAGGGCATATTTTGGTTTATGGAAAAATGTGTATATTGTAAAATGATTTTTTAATAAGCTTATTTGATAATCGAATTGAGGGTGCTGTATGTAAAACATAAACTGAAGCTGCAACAAATTAAACTAATCGGATCGGCCTTAGTGTAATTTAATATTATTATTAACGTGTATAATTTTGATGCTTTAGGATTCATAATTATTAATTGTTGTTTCTCGTAATCGTTAAAAATAGACGAATCTTTTATTATTCATTTCATTATCTTTTTATTATTTTCATGTTATTATTATTATATGAGTATTATGATTTATGGTATTATTAAGTTGATGGACTTTTTTACCGGGTAGGGTGGTTAATAATTTTTACTTTTTTCTTAAAAAAAAACACGTTTAGTCTGGGAGAATGGTAAAAAATGGTTTATTCAAAGTATGCGCCATGGCTAGTTGTACATTTTTCACATCTCTGCGGCAATTTGTTGATGCCCTCCTAGAAAAACCATACATCTTTTGAAGTGGTCCAGTGATCAAGCCTTTTTTCGACACCTCTGGAATTGTTGAAGTGTTTCATCGAAAATGCGCGAAATATCGATGAAAACAAGTAGTCGTAAGAGTTTGGTGAATACGGCGGGTGGGAAAGTCTCTGACCGCTTTCGATGTGTGTGATGGGGCGTTGTTGTGCTGCAAAAGCACTTTTCCGTGTCGTGAACCTCATTCTGGGCGCTTTTTATTGCGAACCAATGCATAGTTCAAATTGATCATTTGTTAATGGTAGTGAACGGTATTAACAGTTTCACCTGGTTTCAGAAGCTCATTGTACACGACACCCTTCTGATCCCACTAAATGCACAGCATTGTCTTCTTTCCAAAGCGATTCGTTTTTGTGGTCGATATTGATGGTTGTCCTGGGTCAACCCCCGAATTTCTGCCTTTTAGATTCTCAAAATATATCAATTTTTTGTCCCCAATCACAATTCGAGTCAAAAAAGGCTTTCTTTCATGCCGAGAAAGCAAAACTTCGCACACCGTTTTTCGTTTTTCCATCTGTCTGTCGTTCAGCTGATGTTCTACCTATTTTCCTGCCTTCTGGATCTTTCCAATGGCATGCAGACAATCACAAAAGGTTCGGCATGAAAAAAATAACCTCAATTCCATTTGTTGTTGAGTTTGCATATCGTCTTCTTGCAACAACGCTTACAATTCGACATTTTCTACTTTTTTCGGTTGACCTGGGCGTTCTTTGTCTTTCAAGTAGAAATCATTACTTTTGAATCGTCTAAACCAACACTCACAAGCGTCTTGCGTTGGAATATTGTCGACGTAACTTTTCACTAGTATACGACGGCTTTTACTCGCGTTTTTCTTTTGACTGTGCCAAAAAAGCAGTACGTGCCGTAAATGTTCGTAATTTGGATCGAAATTGTATATATTTACCACGCGAAGAAAACATGACATTAACTCGAACAACAATTGTTTAAACATCAATGACGTTTTGAAAGCTACTGCCCTAGAACAAAATGATATAGAAGATTAGAGTGTGAACCGACTCTTGTTTCTAGTGTTATCTCTTAAAAATATTAAGATTTATTAACCTCCACACCTAGTAGATATAAATAGTCATTACATTATTGTTCATAATAAAAAAATTCTGTCACATCTGCTTTTAGAAATATTTATTTACTTAAAAATGGAAAAAAAAATCTTAGTATGAATAATAAAAAAAATAAAAATGGCTAATTTTCGCTTTCTTTTTATGGGTTTTTGAATCGGTTTCTCTTATAATGAACGAACAGTAATCCCCTAATGTTCTCATCCCAAAATAATTGATGTCGTTTTTCGAAAATCTTTAAATCTTAGTGAAAAATCCCCTTGTTCGTCACTCATACTTCCTAAGTTTTCAGGGAAAAAACTCAAATGCGAGTGCAGGAAATGAATCTTCAATGACATGTTCACTCCCATCTGTTGAAAAATTTTCAATAAATTAGCAATACCTTTATCATTATAATGTTCACTTTTTTTATTTCCCAAAAGTTTTTCGACAACCATTTTGAATGACTTCCAAGCAGCTTTTTCATTAGCAAATAAAATGCTTTCTAACTGAGGATCTTTTAGTCAGATCTGAAAATAATTTAATTCGGCTTGTTTTATTTAATGTGGATTGTTTCGTTGAAGAGAGAAAACGTCAGAATCACTAGAAATCAATTTAACTTCAACATCAGTTTCATTGTCATCTTCTAGAATATTTTGACTCGAATTACCGGGACAAATTGGATATGGAAGATCCTTCAAATGTAAAATTGGCTTAATAATTCGGCATATACAATACTCGCCTTATTTTTTATATTATATCCTGCTGTCTTGGTAACACAAAAGTAACAGTCATTTTCATGATTACTTGGTTCTCTCCATAACATTGGTGAACCAAATGGTATACGTTATTATCAGGCAATTGAAAAATGTATTATAAGGAAGGTATACGTCCTGATGATCACTGGAGTAAAACGATTCTACAGCTTTCACAAAACACATGAGGCATCCACTTTTTATCTTGGTTCACAACAGGAAATCCAAAATAATGAAGATATGCACTTTTTAACGAATCTACAATGGGTCTTATTTTTTTTGAAAATATAAACTGTCCACAAACGTAGCAAAAACGATCAGAACTTTATTTACACTTTCTATTCGACATTTTAATTCAATTTTCAACATTTGAATCGAATAAATAAATATTAAACTGAAGTCACGACATAGGGTAGTTGAAAAAAATTATTCGACTGTAGAAAAAAAATGGGACGTGATAGAATATTGCTGGTAACACTTTTAGGTTAGGAAGGTAGGTTAATATATTTATATACATTTCTTTCGGGATATATAAAAAAGTTAAAATTTGTAAACTAGTATTATTAAAGTATTATGAATCTAATGACATTTGTATTAATTTATTTTGAAGGAGATAAAATGGGAAAGAAACAGAAGAAAAAATATTATTAACTTTTAAACCATTTTTGAAGCTTAGAAGTTATTTTCTTTTTTCATTTAATATCAGCGTGTCAAACAAGTGGACTATTTTCTTTTGTCTCCTCGTGCTCATGAACTGTTCCATTAACTAATAGTACATGAATATTAAATTAATTTTTTTACCACTGCTTTCACGATAATTAATTAACACCCAGGCCAACGTAATTCAAAAAAATTATTCCCTTCGGAGAAATTAAACAAACTCTAGCCATATAATTTATATCGTCGTCATTCACACTATCACGGTTTATTGTTCGGCTTCTGTTTATATTGAAATTGTCGAGTTTTTTTTGCATCGATCGTTATTTGACAACGTAATAGCTTGAGCATGCAATTTCATACACCTAATCAGATAAGGCGTCATTTTCTTGTGGCACTGAACATGCAACAACGAGGCATATTTGCGCATTTTATAGTAATTTGGTTTCACCACCGACGTACACGCTTTAAATTCTCGATATGCACAATTTTCTTTTTGGAAATAGGTGTGGTTTTCTTTATTATCGTATGAAAAATATTTTAAACTTTAAATTGATTTGTGCCCTATATGAATCGATATTATGGTTTATTGATTAATGGTTCTACTTATTCTAATAAGATTATCATGATTATTTCACATCATGTAAAGTCGAGTTCACACTGATAAAAATTTTCGCCGAATGTGTTTCGCCGAATTTTGTGACGTAAATATTTTCACTGCAAATTGAAATCTATGCAATCTGCAATCTAAATGGGGAGGTTATAACCACTGCGGACTACACGAACAAGATGGAATTGGACAAGGGATCTGTGATTTTTCTGATACAGAAGTATCAAGAACACAAAATATTATGGGATCCGATATTTTCATAAAATCAAGAAAAATCTTTTTAAAATCAATAAACTTTCATCTACAGCCAATATTTTCGAGGCGAGCATAACCTTCATATCTTATTTTTTGTATAGATCCTTGATCCAGTAGCATTATTGTTTTTCTTTCTTCCGTTTTAGTAACTCCCACAAAACAATAACAGCTGCGCTTTTTTTTCTTTATCTCACTGGTCAACTCATCGTGAATATACCTGGTCAATATAACTCGGTGAGGAGTTAGGGTAGAAAAACATTTGCGCAGCAAATGTTCATTAAAAAATCGACTTGAATGTGGGATAAATTCTTGCATGCCGCATCTCGTTCACATTTACGAAAATTCTCACATACGTACAAAAATTTACGCTGTGCGTCGTATTAAGCTGGGTCCACACCAATAAAATTTTGCTTGTGTGCTGAATTTACTGGAACAATTCGTTTGAATTATCTGGTGGACAACAGATGATTCGTGTGTGTGCTGTGCGGCGACAATTTTTGTGTGTGACTTTGTGTGTCAGAGCGCCTACATTGCCGCGCAGGCACACCACATACAACACATACGCAAATTTGTATTGATGGGGGCGCAGCTTTAGGCGAAAATGTTTGTATTTGTAGACGCACTTTGTGTTTACACTGTGCGTGTTAAGCTGGGTCCAAGCTGTGATGTATGTGCTGCATTCATAATAATGAAAAATTGAATCAAGAAAAAGGAAAAAATAGCAAGAAAGGGCGTTATTGGATAAAGCATTTGTACCAAAACAGAAAAGTATAAACTGTAGGAAATAAAAAATAAGTATAAACACTGAAAAATATAAAGAACTTTATTTTTGACGCTGGTTGGAATAACCTAATATTTATCGACTCTGTGTGGTAATTTTACGTCGTTAATATTTTCGCCGCACAGTAAATTCTCATCACATGCAAATTTTTATTGTTGTGGACCCAGCTTAAGAGTGAATGAGCATAGAACATTATGTGATATTTAGAAAATAATTGTGTAATATTCTCTGATGTAGTGGTATTTTGAAGCTCCATAAACACGTGATGGGTAAATAAAATAATGGAACTGATGGCGTAGCGCTTGATCTGACATCACTTTTGTCTTGACTTTTTGGGGTAGATTGGAAATGACCTTTATATTTGAAACATTACTGGTGACGAGTCTTGGATTTGTGAATACGACCCGGAAAAGAGACGCTGGCGCCACGAATGGCATACTCCAATCTCACCGTGACAAAAAAAGCCAGAATGAGCAAATCATAGATCAAAAGCATGCTGATTTGCTTTTTTGATATTCAGGGGACCGTGCATAAGGAATTTGTGCCTCAAGGTCAAACAGTAAACTAAAATTTTTAAAGAGAGTTTCGTGAAAGACTTAGAAAAAGGGTCATTCGTGTGAGATCGAAAATCAAGAACCCCATGGGTGTTGCATCACCGCAATTCCCCTTGCTTCACAGCGTTTTTAGCAATCCCAGAATCTTACCAAACTTGTGAATTTTTGCTTTTCCCAATATTAAAAATTCACCTCGTAGGACACCATTTTGGAATATGTTTTGGAGGAATATTAAAAATGCCGTAACCAGCTAGCTGAAGACGATTTCAGTATCTGAGTTCCATCACTGCTATGAAGGGTGAACAAACGCCAGCGCTGTCTCCAGCGCTGTGAGGCTTTCCAAGGCAGCTAATTGTAGGAAACAAAATAGAATTGTAATTTCAACTGAATACAAATATTATTAAAAAATCAATTACTTTATCATTACTACTTTATTTACTTTACACATCTCGTTGTCAGTAGTAAAGTTTAAACGCCATATAACCACTAACTTTTCCATACCTAGAAAAGTTTTAGAAGTAAATAAAGTTTCATCAGATTGACAGTAATTTTTACAATTCTCAAATACAAGAACGGGTGTAATTCTCTTAAGGAGAAAAAAATTGAATATGTTCAAAATTATTCTGAAGGAACTTAGGTTTGATCAAATATACAGTGACCGTATAAAAGCCCCCCTCCCCCACTTTTAAACTGAAAAACATAAAAAAACGAAAGTTAATGCATACATAAATTAAAGCGTAAAACAAATGTTTTAGTTAATAGACATTGTCAAAAATGGCGCTATTTTGATAATTATTTTTAAATGACAGGGTCCCCCTGTAGAAGCTAGATTTTACTTTTTTCTGATAGACTTCGCACAGAAAGTCAGTCAGTGAAGATGTGTATATTCGAAGTTATTTTGAAGTTACATTTAAATATAAAATTCTAATTTAATGGAAAACAATAAGTTTTATTCCAAAACGAAGAAAGATTAAAACAAATGCTTAAAATGGACACCTTCTTCTTGCTAACAGTACAACGTCCTGTTATAAAACTCATCTCTTACACATTCAAATGTTTCCGCAGAAATTAACCTACATTGATCCGTAATTCTCAAAATCTTTATGTTATCCGGTTGCGTAACGTATGCCATAGATTGTATATACCCCCATAAAAAGAAATCTAAGGGGGTTAGATCTGGAGATCGAGTAGGTCACTCTATTGTACCTCGTCCAATCCATCTATTGGGTTATTGTTCATTCAGATAAACTCTTACTGCACTATGACAATGTGAAGGATCACCATCCTGTTGAAAAGCCACTTCCAGATCTCAAAATTCATAGGGATTTTCCTCTTTAAAATTATTGGTTGAATAGTATTCTGCAATATGGTCGAAATTCACCTCTCCAGTTAAATTTCTATTTAAAAAAATAGGTCCAACTATGCTATTTCCCAAGATCCCTTCCCACACGTTAACTTGTCTCGGAAATTGTGTACGGTTCTCACGAAAGAAATGTGGACTTAAGTCACTCCAATACCTTACAATCACACTGGCATTCAGATAAAAGGAGGGTTCAACGCTAAAACAAATTGTTTTTGAACATTCAGGTTGTTGGGATATTTTTCCAGATATCACTTCACAAAATTCAAGTCTACGATCGGGATCTTCTTTTGTGAGCTGGTGAGATATTTTGTAATTTCTAGGGGTGAAATTTTTGTTTTTTGTAAACCCTTTGCACAATTTTTGCAGAGACTCCACAGACAACTACAGTTTGAGATGTAGATTGTGTAGGATTCTCGAGTGTTTCAGCAGCAATATCTATTTATTAGTTTTCTGAAATTCCTGGACGACCAGTTCTTTTTGTATCGTGAATACGACCCGTTACCTGAAACTTTTGAATTAGCTGTCGCATGTACGCTCTAGAGACAGGGCGATGGGCATATGTCTCATTAAAGATTCGTTCAGCTGCATGTATATTTATCGCGAATAATTAGAATCGCATTAACTTTTTCTTCTAAAGAACGTGCCATTTTACTCGAATGTGGCAAAACTAAAGCAAATTTCTAAATGTAAATACAAAATAAATTCGAATATACAAAAACCGTGAGTTTTTGTGTGACTTCTATTAGGGAAATCTAATATTTATCTTTTACAGACCTTGATTAAAAAGTTTGATGCTAATATTAAATTTAATCAATTCTTTTTTAAATCAAATTACAGATGTCAAAATAAAAACATTTTAATAGATATTTGAGACAGCTTTGAAATGAGGTATTACTAGCCCACTGTTGTCATTTAAAAACAATTATCAAAATGACGCCACAATGTCATCTTTGACAGTTATATCACTGTCTATTGACGAAAACATTTTTTACGCTATAATTTATGTTTGCCAACTTTCGTTGTTTTATGTTTTTCAGTTCAAAAGTTAATGGGGGAGGGAGGAGCTTTAGAGGGCACTGTATATATTTTCGTAAATGGAAATACCCTTTGTCGAAATCAAATGCCGACCTCCGTCATAAACTCGATGACGTGTTTCATTTCATAACAACCGCTATCCATACGTTGACAATTCTATCGGTATAATCCGTGCACCAACCGAACACACATTTAGTAATTTTGGTGTAATTGAATTTATCTACGAGAGAAGGAGTCATATGTTTGATTATGGTTGTTTCAATAATGGCTAATGGTAACCGGATATTGACTATTAACTTATGTTGAGTGCCAGATGTGGGCCGTAGCTGCCACACAACGATTTATGTTTACACTTCGACACGAAAAAACGTTGTTTAGCCTCCATATTAACGTCGAATCCATGCCTGTTGGGTTTATTTTATAGTTTTTTTTTACTTATATCATGTTCACTGTTGAGGGAGTAGTATTTTATAATGATTCAATTTTAACTTTAACAATAGCTAAGTTCAATATACAAGGTGTCCAATATTGTTGTTTATTTTATTAGGTATAATTAACAGAAGTCGATTTAAGGTATCATAATTTTGTTATAATAACATTATAGATACATTAGCAAAAATAATACTATCCACTTCGTTTCCGTACGGATTTTCTCTAGCCGACTCGCGCACTTGTTCAATGCTGTTTGCACCTCTGCTTGACTTTGGAGGACCGGTAGATGGTAAATTTAGAGTTTATCTTGTAGTTTCAAATGTTTTTTATCCATTTCTGTATTAAATCGTTAATGTCGTGTACATTATACTCGGCCCTATAAAGACGACGATTGGTATAGTGCGTTTCAAGATATATCGTTGACCCATTGGCTGCAATAAACTCTTAACAACCCCTGCCGTAACGAAGCCCGGCAAAGTTGCAAGAAATGTAAACAGGGCCGAGCCTAATAAAATAACGGGTAAAAAGATAAAATGAATTTTATACCTAATTTAGTAGTTCCGAAATATTTTAGATTAGTTTGTATTCTTTTCTTAAACAGTGCAGTTATAAATTTTTCATACTGGCTATGAAAGGCATGTTTTATGACAGTGTTACACAAGTCCAGGAAAAACAACAAAAAATCTATGCTAGCATTGGTTGAACGTGCCCAGTGGTGTATTGATGCAAAAGGGATGTATTTTGAATAAAACGAAATAATTTTGACAAAATAACTAATTTTTTTTTTATTTAAAAGATTCTGTTATTTTTCCGACGTAGTGTGTACTAAGGAGGATATAACTGTTGGGTGTACCAATTAATTCTTTGTGGTATACACTTACAAAGGAGAGAAAGGGACGAGTTTATAACAAAATGAAAAATAGCCAAACTAAAAAAGCCTTGAATTCATGTGTATTCCTAGTACTTTAAAGATATTAAGTTCAGATTTTATAATTTGAGCGGGGTTATTATCATAATTATTAACTAAAAATAAATATTGCCGAACTGTATTACCGCTAAATACCTAAACATCTATTGTTATAATTGTTATATTTATCCTAAAGAAGTTTAGTTTATATATTTAATAGTCCTTATTTTTTTCAACTTAGTTTATTAAAGAATTAGTGAAAATGTTAACCAAAACCAAAAAAAATTAAACTACATGGATATTCAATTACCACATGTGTAACAGGCCATTTTCTGAGAAAAAATAAAACTAATTTAAAGCGGTATATTTTGTCCGAAACGGCGTTGAATTACCAATAAACCTGACCACACACTAAACGTTTTACGGTAAAATAAAATCAATACATGGAGTCTTTTTGGCGTGAAATCATACGCTTTTTTTATGGGCGTATCGAATTTCTTTGTCGCCAAGAAGTCTCAATTTATTTTTCATAACAAATTTACACCAATTTTATATAAGCCTTTCATCATACACACATACATACAGATATATATCTATATATATATATATATATATATATATATATATATATATATATATATATATATATATATATATATATATATATATATATATATATATATATATATACAAGATGTATTTTTTCGGCAAAAATCATTATTTTTATTCAAAATAGTCCCCTTGGGCATGAATACAAGATTTTAGACGGTCAGTTAAGTTAACGAATGCATTTTTGAGCTCAGTCAAAAATATGTCCTCCAAGATGACGGTCGAGACTTTTTGAATGGCTTCAATGTCGGCCTTATGCAATTTTATTATATATATATATATATATATATATATATATATATATATATATATATATATATATATATATATATATATATATATATATATATACATATCATCATCATCATCATCATCAGCCTGTGTCGATCCACTGCAGGATGAAGGCCTTTTCAGAGCATGCTTCCAACTTTCACGGTCCTGGGCTTTCGTCTGCCACTCGGGTCCAATATACTTAACGATGTCATCAATCCATCGTGCTTTCGGTCTTCTTCGCGTACGTTTGCGATCAAACGGTATCCACTCCAGGATTGCCGTGGTCCATCTGTCGTCCCATCGCCTCGCTATATGGCCTGCCCATCTCCATTTCAATTGTTTTACTCTTCCAATGATGTCACAGACTTTTGTTGGTTCCCTGATCCACGCGCAGGACTTTCTGTATCTTCTTGTAATGCCAAGCATACATCTTCCCATTCCCCTCTGTGCCACCCGAAGTTTTTGAATTGATTGCGATGTGAGTGTCCAGGTTCCACTTCCGTATGTCACAACGGGTAGAACGCACTGATCGAAGACTTTTCTTTTCAGGCAAAGTGGGAGTCTGCTCTTAAACACTATGTTGAGCCTACCAAATGCCTGCCAGCCACATTTAACACGCCGTTCCACCTCCCGGGCGGTATTCCCCTCTATTGACATCATCTGCCCAAGATATATAAAGCTGTCCACAATCTCCAAATCCCTTCCTAAAACTGAAATTCTTCTGTTCTGAGCAAAGTTATTGAACATAACCCGATCTTTTTCAGGTTTATTTTCAAGCCAAATGGTTCCCCAGCCCTTCGCAGTTCTTGTATGCGTCTTTGCAGCTCTTTTGGGTCTTGTGAAAGGAGAACAATATCATCTGCAAATCTAAGATGGTTTACGTTTGCACCATTGATTTTTACATTATCCTGTTCCCAATCCAGTTAACGGAATACTTCTTCAAGGCCAACCGAGAAAAGAATAGGCGATATTGCGTCACCCTGCCGTACACCTCCTTCTACATTAATTCCCACTTCAAGATCATCAAGGTGAATTGTGGATGTAGCTCCATCATATATCGATCCTAATAGGTTTACATGTGCTTTATCTACCCCTTGGCTAAGCAGTGCATCCATTATTGCATGCTTTGAGATGGAGTCAAGTGCTTTTTCGGAGTTGATAAAAGCCAAGCACAGTGGCATGGTGAATTCGATGTGCCTTTCAATGGACTGCTGTACAACCTGGATGTGATCCATTATACTGAATCCACTTCTGAATCCTGCTTGTTCTCTTGGTTGTGCGTCATTCAGTATTTTTAATATTCTTTTAGAAATTATCTTAATGAAAACTTTGTACATTATTGATAGGAGGCTTATTGGACGGTAGTTCTTTAAATTTTCCTGTTCTCGTTTTTTTATGTAAAAGGACCAGTTCTGCATTTTTCCATAAGTCAGGCACTTTTTGTTCTTTGAGGAATTTTGAGTATAATTTCGCCAGTGTTTTATGTAAAGTCCGACCACCAGCTTTTAGCATTTCGACAGTTACATTGTCCTTTCCTAGAGCCTTGCCATTTTTCATCAATTCTATAGCATTTGTTACTTCCTCCACTAGGATATCTGGCATTTGTTCTTCTGTGGCTATTGTTGTCTTTGATTGGTTCTGATCTTCATATAACTGGGAATAAAATTTTCTGACAATCTCTAACATTTGGGTACGAGCCCTGCACACTGTGCCATCCTCTCGCCTTAAGGCATATATATGCGTTCTTCTGTTTCTCAGCTTCTTTTTAGCTTTTTTTTCTTCCAGGGTTCTTTGCACTAGCTGCATGTTGAAACGGCGCGTGTCCTCTCGGATACGTTTCCTTATGGTTTTGCACAGTTCAGTGTACTCGACCCTGCCAAAAGGACTACCTGCTTTTCTCATTGCCCGCCGTTTCTTCATGAAATCAATGGTCTCACTGGAGATTTTTGTTTGTTTGAGATATTTTTCTTCTGGTGCTATTGATGCAGCCGTTTGAAGCACATTGTTGGCGATTTCTTCATATTGAACTGATATTTCCACCTCCTCTGGATCTTGTAACGCAGTACACCGATTTGACAAAGCAATCTCAAAATCGCTTCCTCTTTCCAGCAGTTTCCCAGAATCCACTTTGCCCTTCTTTGATCTTACCACTCTTTCGTGCTCTCTTCGGCAGTCAATCCGAACCCTTGCTCGTACCATTCGGTGATCACTTCCAACATTAAAATTATTAAGGACAGTACAATTGGTAAATATTGTTTTATCGTTGGTCATGATGTAGTCAATTTCACTTGCGAGCCCAGATAGACTTTTCTTCAGATTTTCTTCAGATGGACTTTTATATATATATATATATATATATATATATATATATATATATATATATATATATATATATATATATATATATATATATATATATATAGACCGTGATGGTTGGAAGCATGCTGAAGAGGCCTTCACCCTGCAATCGATCGATGGTACATATATCATCATCATCATGTCCCTATGCCCCTCGTCTTCATTTGTTTGTGGTTTTTCTTGGTCATTCGGTGTTTCCTTTGTGATATTGCTTATTTTTATAAGACCAGTCTCTCCAACAACGAATAATAGAAATATTTGTAATGATTCAACAATACAACAACTATATCCTGCGTCTTAAGGGTTGAAATTTAGCATGGCTTGTTATAACTAGTACTTGTGGATGACTCTCCAAGGAGTGACAGGCTTGCGTACTTTATTTCAACAGGAAAAAGTGTAAAATCCGACAACCAATCGTCCATCAGTTACGCCAGTTGAAGACTGAGTGAGGCCGGATGCTTTTTGAAATGCATTCTTCGTAGTTCATTCGCCAGACGATAAGCTATTCGAGATAACTTAGGTGAAGCACAAACCAAGAAATGATAGCTGATTAGGGTTATTCTATAGCTGAGGATTTTGGACTGTGTTGTCGTGACTTCAACTTAATTAAACCAACCAACCAAAATCGGGAAGCCTCTTATACTGCCTCTTTTCTATAGGATGTCCTACAAATACACTTCACAAAATCATCTTATTGGCATATTTATGCGAATTTCATTTGTTGATTCAGTAGCAAACAATTAATACATTTTCGCTATATTGAAAGTGAATATGAACTTGGATGGAGGTTTCTTAATAAAAAAACAAAAGTTTCACCATTACTGGAAGTCGAAAACTGGTGGAAACATAAAGCACAATATAAGTGAACTACCTATATCTAAATATTGTTGTTGAATGGTTCATAGAAGCTTTCAAGTTTAGACGTAAAATGTTGCATGTAATAAATGTCGCGCCATTCAGAATACAAGCGCTAATTCCTTACATATTTCAGCATTATAAATAAATCGAAAAAATTCTTCAGCTCGTCTAGCATTTGACCTTTTTATTCGCAAAAAAAACAAGATATGTACAAAAATCTTAATGGTCGTCTTGTTTGTTTTTATTTATAGGATTTTGTTATATATTTTTGGCTCCCGCAGCAATTTTCCGGCATTGTAAATTTATCAAACAAACGAACAAACTACACCTTATTTAGGGGGCTTTTCCTTGTGACATAAAGCGTGTCTAATGTAGTCATATGTGTTTGAGCATATCTTTATATATTCTTTTAAAGTTCTGTTTTTTTAGTGAAAGGTTTAATACGCAAGCAAATACTTCCGTAATTGAGATCTTGAAAGTTGCGCGATCTTGAAAATTCGAATGGTTGACAAGTTCAGGAAAAAAGTAGAAAAATGGATTTTTCGAAAAACAAAGTTCTAGCTTTCTGAATTATAGTGCTAGTATATTATAGGGCTAGGTGTATAATGCGAATATATTTATCCATTTTGTTAACTGTCCCAGGTTTCATGACGCTGACCAGTTTATTGATGTGGATATCGATATCCTTTCGGGGTTTTGGCAATTTACATTTAGTACCACCCTTGCCATTTAAAACAGTGATTTCATAAATGCAGTCGCTCATTATGGGTCAGACCCTGATTGCTGCCACCGTTCTAGGAAAGACACAGCTAGTATGCTTTTATACCATTCCTAAAAACAGGATTGTCATTTCCGTCAGTTAGCAGAGGTGCCTCTTATCCGATTTTCTTGTTGTTGTGGAGTTTGTTGGAGATTATACTGTCTCGACTCGATCGCCAGAGCCTTGTTAGTTATTTTTAGCAGAGTTTACACTTGTAGATGAGGTTGGTATTTAGGGCCTATATTATTGACTTTCCTCTCCTATTTATATACCATATTTATACTACTATCAGACGGGATATTCCGGAGTAAATCGATCAGTAATAGGAGTGAAAAAATATTGAATAAATTAGTTAAAATATGTTATTCTTTGTATCTTATATGTATCAAATTTTTCATATATACGAAGGTACAGTAAAACGCCAGATAGTTTTTAAATAACGTACTATATTTTTTTGAAAATCGATCAATTTTTGTTACTGCTTAACTATTCATGCCTTTCAAAAAGCGCGACTTTAAAATAGTTCTATGTTTGGGAGAGATCTCTTAATTTGATATGAATTAATCTATCTGGAAGGAGAAAGCTGCCAAATCCGGAGCTAAAGGTGGATGCGGCATCAATTCGTACTGTTAATTGATTAATTTCGCTGTTGCACTGGCGAACTAATTAGCCGATGCATGGTGAAACTTTTTTATCAGCATATGAGGGGGATTTTTTTTAACAACTCTTTGTGAAATTTGATCAATACTGCAGCATAATATACCCATGTAATCGTCGTTTCCTTTTCCAAATTACTGTTGAAGATAATGTCTTGAGAATCCAGAAAATAATGGTCATGAATTTGCTTCCCTGGGGGTACGTTCGTTAGGTAGAACCAAACTTGTTTCAGTTTCTTCATTTCTTATGTTTAGCAAACAATTCAAGTTTCATCAACAGTTATGAATCGTGACACAACAGTTACGAATCGCGGCACAACAGTTACGAATCGCTTATGCATATCTAAACGCTGACGTGATGTGATCACTCAATTCCATTTTTGGTCCTCCATGAGCAAACCGCGGTTGTGCCTAAATGTTTGTGTAGGATGTACAACAAGGAAGGAACATTGATGCAGGAACTCAACAACCCTCAACAACTTGAACCCCTTGAATCATGAAATTTAAAGGAGTTTCCATAAAACTCTTTCTACTTTTACGAGATGATTTTTCTATGCAAAACATAGTGTTTCATCAACACATTAAATTCGCGTTTTTTCCATGATTCCAAAAATATCGATCTTATTTTTAATTAAATTAATATCATATCGGTTGACTTTTCACTGTATCCTCGTATGTACAATGTTCACTGTATCCTCGTATATATGTATGTATGTACAGAAGTATCCGACCTAAAAAAGAAAACACAATAAATTTGGTAAAAATAGCTTTATTTCTCTACATAGTCTCCTTTTAGCTCGAGTCACTTTTCCCAGCGATGTGCAATAGCTTCGATTCCCTGTTTATAATGAGAATCATCGAGCTTCTCAAAATAGCCATTAACCGCAGGTTCCTTTCTCCTTCCTCGGATGTGTAAACTGGTGCATTGTCTTGATCACACAAAATTTTCTTTTTCGCCAAATGCAAACGTTTTTTCTTGATTTCATCACTCAAACGCTGCAATAAGTCCACATAATACTCGCCGTTTAATACTAAAAACAATCAAGTTTTTTCTTTCTGAAGATTATCAATGAAAATTATCCCATTCGCATCCCAAAAAACTGACGCCAGGACTTTGCCTTCTGATTCTTCTCGTCTTTACCTTCTTGGGAGCTGATTCTCCCCTTTCAGTCCATTGTTTTAACTGTTCCTTCGTCTCAGGTGTGAAGTAATGGACCCATGTTTCATCCATGGTTGCGAAACGCCGCCAAACACTCGATTGGAATAATAATAATAAAATTGCTGTTTTTCTTCCATTGTGAGTAATCGTGGCACCCATCTTGCGCACACCTTTTTCATGTCCAAATTTTCAGTCAATACGCGATGTACAGCACTTTTTAAAATGTCTACCGTGACTGCTAGTGCTATCTCGCACACTTTTAGTCGACGGTCATCCAATACTATTTTGTGGATTTTCTTCACCTTCTCTGGCGTGGTCACCTCATTTGGTCGACCACTGCGATGTTCGTCTTGGCAGTCCGTACAGCCTCGTTTAAACTTTACCGCCAAATATTTTACTATTGTAAACGAATGAGTAGACTCCCCCAGAGTGGAATTTAAATCCGCTTTGATATCGGTTGGACTGAAACCTTTCAAAAGAAAGTATTATATCACATAACGATGACCAATTTATTCCATGTTTACAAATTGACTGAGAACGTCCACTATTAATGTCTGTCAAACAAATACTAAATAACGTAACGTCATCAAACTTCAAACTTAAGCTTTATAAGGTTGGCACTTTCTACCATAGTCACTTTTTTCAAACAAACACAATCTATACATCAGGTCGGGTATTTCCGAGATTTCCCTCGTATCATAAGAAAAATAGTTTCGTTTGCCAATGAAGTTTTTTTGTAGTAAAAATTAAAAAAAAACATTGCTGGTCTAACGAATGTATTGCTTTATAGCCGTTTATTTTGAATTAACTTTTATTTTATTCCTTACTGCTGCAGAGAGTGGAAAGTATTCCCGTGAATTTTATATAAACTAGCATTTTTTTCAAATTTAACTAAAACTCAATATGATTCAAATATCAAGTTTTTCAATTAACAATTTTGATATTGAATATTTAAGCGTTCGTTTCTTGAACTAGGTTCTTCAGTTTTATTTTGGAATATGCATGGCCTAAAATATTGCATTTATTGTTTCAGTAAGAAAAAGTTCTAACTCTTTACTTGGTTTCAAATGGCATCTCAGAATTATAAATAAACCAGAAAAGATACTCGAATTTCCCTAGAGTATAAGGTTTTCCTGTTTAATAAAGAAACGTCTGTTTACAAAAGCAAATTCTTATTGTAGTCTTTTTTGATTTTTTAACAGAAATTATTAAAGAATGTGTTTACCGCCGCTGCAATTTTGCCAACTTTAAAAATACGTCAAACAAACAAAGAAATATCTGCATATGCAGGTCTAGCTTTAAAACAGATGTCGAATTTAATGTACGATATAAATTTAAAAGCGTGCAAAAATTAAACGGCAATTCGTTCGTACAAAAACAGCAGCGTAGAGTAAACGTAACTATGTTATTTGTTTAAAGGGAAAATATTGAAAATCGTTCAATGATTAAATTCTTTGTAAAAAAAAGGTTTAAAGGCAATGGAAATTCATAGTGATGGTAAATGTATTAGGGGAGTCTGATCCCTCAAAAACAATGGTTTGTAAGTAAGCAGGTGAGTTTCAATGTGGTCGTACAAACCTGAATAATGATCCTCATTCTGGATATCCAATAACTGCAACTAATGAACAAATAATTAATTGTATACATTATATAGTTAGGGATAACAAACAATTGACTTTAAGTGAAATTGCTAAGGCCATGAACATCTCAACTGAATAGGTGTTTCATATTTTGAAAAAGGAATTGGACTTGAAAAAGCTATGTGCAAGATTGCCGTATTTGTTAAATTTTGATCAAAAATGACTTCGAGTAAAACTTTGTAACCAACATTTGGATCATTTTCGAAAGAATAAAATATATATGAACTGTCGTTTTGTAACTATGGATGATACTTAAGTTTGCCACTATGATCCTGAACTGCAGCAACAAACCGCAACGTAGACTGAGTCTTCAGCTCCCAACCCAAAGTGGTCAAAATCGATCAAAAAGATTATGGCATCAATTTTTTGGGATGCAAAAGGCATTTTGTTAATTGACTACCTTCAAAATGGTAAAACAATAATAGAGCAGTATTATTCAAAACTTTTTGATCAACTGGATGCAAAAATTCGTAAGAAAAGACAGTTTAGCGAAGAAAAAAATCATTTTTCACAAAACAATGTACCGACTCTCAGAGGTATTCTTGTAATGGCCCAATTGAAGGAGTTACATTACGAATTGTATGTCGCAAACGTTTTTCATCAAATGAAGAAGTTACAGCAGCCGTAGATGAGCATTTTGAAGGACTTCCGGAAAATCACTTCAGAAGGAATAAATTAATTGGAGAACCGCTGGAAAAATGTATTGAGCTTAAAGGGAGAATATACAGAATAATAAAGCCATTTTTGCAACTATAAACTTGTTATATCATTTCCAGTCCGCGAACTTCTCAATTAGCCTAGTAAAGCTTTAAAATTCGATGGAGGTCGGTTTTTTCTTCGACTGTTTCCTTAAATTTATGACACTTTCAATAATTTCCGAAGTCCAGCTGGGTGTTTGTTAGATGTTTTGCGTCGTATAAGGCTTTTTTAATTTCGGACATGTTCAAGTTATTTAATAGCCTGCTTCCACAATGTCCGTTTTTTTGTTGCTATGTAAAATTGAGTATTTATATTCTTTTAGTCTACCATAAAGACATCTGCCCGTTTGATCACAGATATATATATATATATATATATATATATATATATATATATATATATATATATATATATATATATATATATATATATATATATATATTTATATACCGATTTATCACAAAAATTTGTTCATTCTTTGTTATTATTTAGCATCGATGCAATATTATTCTTATTAACAAAAATAATTTTATTATTTTCTTTTTTAAATGATTTGTGATTCTGGAACTTAATTTATGAATTAATATATTTGTAGTATGTCAATTTTTAGAAACTTTTTCGGATGTTACGGCATAAAAATGTTTAAAGTTTTTTTTTAGTTTTGTTTTGTATCATTTTATCTATAATGCTGGGTTGATATCCGTTATTTTTGGCAATACTTTTGATTACGTTAAGTTTTTTTTTCATAGCTCTCTTTTTCAGTGGAATCGTTAGAAGGCTGTGGGTGATACTATGAAAGGTGGACAGTTTTACATTCCATGACTGATTAGAACTTGCGTGAATAGTTGTATCGGTGTATGTTTCCTAAATATTTGGAATTTTTATTTATCTGTTTTTGTTATTTTTAAATCTAAGGAATTTAATGAATTATCCGTCTCTGTTTCTATTACGAACTGAATTTTTGTGTTTAAACTATTTAAATATCTGATATGATCTCTCAATGATAGGTTAAAAGAAGATAAATACTGAATTTTATAACCACAAAAAGATTCGCTTTGTCGAATATTGTATAGACCAGAACTACTTTTTTTGATACCAATAATGTCAAATTGGTACATAACTACAATAAAAGCAGGCTGTTAAATTACTTGGACATTTTCCGAAATTAAAAAAGCCCTATACGACTGTAAAAATGTAACAAAAACCCAGCTAGACTTCGAAAATACACCAACTATTAAAAGTACAATAAATGGTAGTTTTTGAAAAAACCGACCTCCATTGGATACAACTTTGAAGCGTTAGTTTAGTTTTTACATAAATATCTTTGTCGTGAGGTCGAAACATGTCCGAATATTTCGAATATATTCCGGCAGCGGTTCAAACAATGTTATTTCTATATTATGAAAAAAAACATTAAAATACTCTTGAACTACTCGGTATTATTATCACACCTATGACAATGTTAACAATGTTCAACAATCAACAAACAAAATAATTTGTGTAAAGTAAACAATATATATATATATATATATATATATATATATATATATATATATATATATATATATATATATATATATATATATATATATATATACTAATACTATAATATATATTAGTAATAGTTAGCAAAAATAAAAATATATAACTATTCAATAAAATATAAAATATATATCATATTTAACTGTCTAATCGCCCAGTTCCTGTAATTTTTCATTATTTAGTATATGAAGATGTAAATTATATTACTTAAATCAGCAGAACTGTATTAAGAAAACAGATTCGAAACATTTGTTTAGTTTCTAAAGCTCTTTTCTGAATTCTAAATATATATGAAAAATGCTCCAATGTGCTTGGGGCACAAGATTTTTTCTGTATAACAAACAAGAAAAAGTCTGAGCTTAAAAAGGCAAGTCTTATTGTGATTTTTTTGTGACTGTTTTAACTCCTACGGCAATTTTCCAATGTTTGAATATTTGCCAAACAAACGAAAACACTCGGATTTATTTAGGCTTTTATTGTATCACGGAGCGTGTCTAATATCGGCTCATATGTTTCAGCATTTCATTATATATTCCTTTAGAGTTCAACCATTCCTAGCAAAGGATTTTGTACGGTAATGTTTCTGTAAAGTAGATCTTAAAGTTGCGTCGTTGACGTTAATGGTCGTTTTAGAATACTACGATGGAGAAAAGAACGGGAATAGATGGTTTGCGTCTTAACAAATAACCAAGATTTGGGAACAGTAAAATACTTTTAATAAAATAGGTTATTGAGAAACAAAATAAAGCTTGTGCATCGCATTGGAAAGGTCGTAATTGTTTTATTTGATCGTAGTAAGATTTATTTTCAACACATGTTTGATAATAAACGATAAATATATAGGATGGGATATTTACTTATGGATCTTATCTATGGACTCGTATACCGTGCAACCGAAGGAGTGCATGATGCAAAGGCGGTTGTCATAATTGAGATTCTCGAAAATATAGGCGCAAAAAAATCCATTTTATTAAAATATTAATTTTTGCGCTCCTTTGTCTTTTCGGTCTATGGATTGCACTGTATCAGTTAGTATTCAAGTATAAAATAAATAGAGCTGATTTTTTTAATTTTTTTATATCTTCTTTTTGGACCTTCTAAATTTCGTTACTTGTTCTTTAGTTTATCATTTATTTCGTCAGAGAATCTGCTACGATATCCTAGTGTCCTGCATCCTTTGGCAATGACCTAACCATCTTAACTGAGCGTTTATGATCTGGGATTCTATGCACAAACTATTGACTCTTTCAAGTACTCCACATTGGTCCGATAGTCTTGCCATTTTATTCTTAGGGTATTTCGGTTTCTGGGTTAGGGTGTTTCAGAATCTGAAAAGTACTGGTTGGAATCACTGCTATCATCTGCAGTATTTATAATTAACGGAAGAACTTCTTTTCGATCACGTATATGCTCTCTGTCATACCATTTCATTATTTCATTTTCTCTATGCTTGATCCTTTTTTTCTTTCCCTCATATAAACTTCCAAAAACTGTACGTTTTAGGCCAACATTGGAAAGTTTTATAGGCTGTCGTCTCGGACCATCTTTTTTCCATTTAAAACCTACTCCTTTCAATACGTTGCACAATAACATACGGCATCCATCAAACAGTTGTTTCTCTATTAATTGCTTATGTAAGGAATTCAAGTTACATGCTGTCCTGAAAATGAAAGTTAAACTTTGAGTACCTACGTATAAACTAGATATGGGTTTAAGACCTAATTTTGGATTTGGCATTTTGTAGGCGCGACTCTGGCAATTATAATACTGTTGTAATTCCTAAAAGAACTGTTTTCGATCGTATGATAAAAAATCAAAATTAACATTCGGATAGTATATATTGTATTATCTATATATGGGATAACCTCGAAAAGTGTCAATAAATAGCAACAAGAAACATGTGAAAACTCGATAATGTCGCATGTGTTGCCAATCGAATACAGACGGTAAATTTGAAATTTATTGAATACATGAATACATTCCATTTGATTCTTTTATTATTTAATTTATTTAGTTGGCTATCCACAGCCAACAACCAATGTTTTCGCCGACTTCCCGTCGGATGGCGTATATATGTAGTGTTAGATTTTTTTGGACTGCGTCCAATGAGACAGCAGTAGCTGTCAGCAGTAGCAGAGAGCAGTAGTAGAGTGTCATCATCAGTGGGTTTCTCAATCTCATGTGGAACACACAACAACCTGCGTCTCCGCCTAAATGAACATTTCTGTTGGTTGCTTGACCGGGAAGGAGCCCCACCTATTCCTTCAACTGGATGACATATGTTTCGTCTCTCGAGGTTCAGACTCATCAGGGCGCCGAGATATACCAAATCATCAAGAATAGGGAGGGTCTCCCAATTCTTGATGGTATATATATATATATATATATATATATATATATATATATATATATATATATATATATATATATATATACCATATATACCATATATATATACCATATATATATACCATATATATATATATATATATATATATATATATATATATATATATATATATATATATATATATATATATATATATATATACTTTCTTACATGTCGACAGAGCAGGAAATTTGACTCCCCAAATACGGGATGTGCATTAACAGTAATATCATCTGTGTCTCTACACTGATTTCGAGTAGTTTGTTGCAATATTTTCGTTTTGTTCTTATTAATTTCAAGCGCGTTTGGATGGGAAAAAATGGCCAATAAGAGACTCAAATGGTATGAGGGGGCATATATGGCGGTGGCCAAAAAGCTGGACCGAAAACCCAATCATTTAAACCGCGTGTACCAATTCTGTATTCTACTGACGTTGAAGGCTTCACACACGGAAGACCATGCAGATCTAAGCTGGGATATTTGAGCCACTATAAAACCCATAATTCTTCAACAATGGCTCTGCGAAACTAACAGCCATGGCTGAGATCATACTCGTATCGAGTTGACAGCCATCATCATCATGAATTAAATCAAGAACTGACTTCACTTTAAACACGAAAGCAGCGAGATGGTCATGTAGCGCAAAAAACAAAGGGTATGTGAAGAATTTTCGGTTTTTGTACAAGATAATTCAAATTTGTTGACGCACAGACGCTGTGCTGTTTATGACAATATTACGAACAGATTTACGATGAATTTTAAAGCTGTGTCTTAAACTTTGTCCTAACAAGATCCAATTGGTATGGAATTTACTACCCAACGGTTTGGTTTTACGTGAAATATTTCGTCGAGCACAGTTGTTGAAGCTCTCCTCCGTCATTTATATACTGAAGAACAAAAAAATGCAATACCATAAAAATTCATTTATTTTATGTTTAATTATTATTGTAATTATGTATTTTATATGTAATTTATGATTGTGTTATGCAATTATGAAAAATCGAGAAATATCTCTTAGATATAGATGATCAATGTCATATTGTGGCAAGGTATCACAGATATATATATATATATATATATATATATATATATATATATATATATATATATATATATATATATATATATATATATATGCTTCAGTTCATTTAAAGATACCAGCGGCCAGCTCTATTCTAAGCACTGAAAATGGCATGTTACATTGATTATTTTTATATTAATATTTTTTAAAATAATTTAATGGCATCATATTTCTTCAAAGAACGTTCGTCAACCACCGTATTACAAAATATGTAACGTGCATATTGGTTGCTTCGTCATGTTTCTTTTTCGATTAAAAACTATTTACTTGGGTCTAGGGGCCAGTCACATCACATCGAGTTTCAGTTCTAGATAACTGAAGTTAAGCTACGTCGATCGTGGTTTCGATGGGTCGCAAAATAAAACAGACAAATCCAAAAAACTTCACGAAACTTAACGGTAAAAGGGATATCAGATTAAATAAATAGTTTCCTTTTACTTTTTTTGCTTTCAGTAATAAGTTATTGTAGATACAACAACAGCATTTAATTAAGAAAGTATATTTTAATATCTAACCAAATAGTTTACCAAGCATTTCCTTAGAGTGGTATTAAATCAAGAAAAATCTACCAGTTAATCTTTTTTTTCAAATGAGTTTGGTTTAATAGTAATAATATTTTTTCCTGGCAATTTAAAGCAAGTTACAAACATGTTTTGAAATGTTTATTTGAAATATTATTGTTAAACCAGTCTTAATATGTATTTGTTTATATAGTGGCTTTTATTTTGGTAGCATACACAAGACATTAAAAGTTTAAAAAAAATTATTTAAAATTATATTTAACGCTTAAGCACAGATACGCGGTAAATTTTCGAGGCGTGCACTTCTATCTAATTTCTATACACTCTCCTCATTTATATACCCACAGGTTTATGTACCTTTCGGACACTCATTTTAATGAAATCTAGCGCTAATAATAAGTTAATAAGCGTAAATAATAATAAAGTTTTTGGGCTTATTGATATTTTCTTCCATTTTTAAAAATAATTACGTTTACATCAAATCAATTTTCACTACTCATGGATCAGGAAGATATATTTTTGGAGCTGTAATGCATGCAAATAGAGTTCACATAATACTTTCATGCCTGAGATTTGATGATGCCGAATCTAGAGATGAACGAATGAAAAGAGATACACTAGCAGCTATACCAGACATATTTAATACTTTTGAACTGCCAACAGTATACACTAAGGGAGAAAATACATGCATAGATGAAATGCTACTTGCATTTCGTGGTAGGTGCAGTTTTAAAATATTTGCCAAACCTGCGAAATATGGACTAAAGATTATTGCGTTAACTCATCCTAGGACAAGCTACCTATTAAATGTATATATATGTATATATGTATATATATATATATATATATATATATATATATATATATATATATATATATATATATATATATATATATATATATATATATATATATATATATATATATATATATATATATATATATATATATATATATATATATATATATGTAGTGTTAGATTTTTCTGGACTGCGTTCAATGAGACTACAGTAGCTGAGTATCAGCACACACCCAACCGTTGGGTTCCACAATCTCATTTGAAACATACAACACTTTACGTCTCCGCCTAAATCAACATTTTTGTTGGTTGCTTAACTGGCAACGAGCCCCACCCATCCCTTCAACTGGATGACATTTGTTTCATCTCTCTATGTTCAGATTCTTCAGGGCGTCGACATATACCATATTATCAAGAATAGGGAAATCATCAAGAATAGGGAAAATCAGACAGGGATACCCTGTCCACAGTCCACAACCCATGTTTTCGCCGACTTCACGTCGGATGGCGTATATATGTACTGTTAGATCTTCCTGGACTACGTCCAATGAGACAACAGTAGCTGAGTGTCATCACACACCCAACCGTTGGGTTCCACAATCTCATGTGGAACACACAGCAACTTGTGTGTCTAGGAACGAGCCTCACCGATCCCTTCAACTCAGAAAAATCAAGTCCAGGAAAATTTAACACTACAAATTTAGACTATCCGACGGGAAGTTGGCGAAAACATGAGTTGTTGGCTGTGGATAGGGTCTCCCTATTCTTGATGGTATGGTATATGTCGGCGCCCTGAAGAGTCTGAAGATCGAGAGACGAAACATATGTTGTCCATTTGAACGGATGGGTGGGGCTCGTACCCCACAAACAACAACAATGTATATATATATATATATATATATATATATATATATATATATATATATATATATATATATATACATACATACATACACATACATACACACTTATATATTGATCTTTTTTATCTTCCACTGAATAAGTTTCTTAAAGTTTTTGAACAATTCCATTACTAGTGCTTTCAGATGGAAGATTATGGAAACCATAAATATCACGTCATTTTCTAAAACATTTTTTACTGAACATTTTTGATTTTCATAAAATAATTCAACAATTTTAATGCGTTCTTGAATTGTATACGACTCCATTTTTATAAATATCATACAATACACTTTTGAATTGAGGCTAGACCTAAGCAAATTCACAACGCATTTGTGTTTTATTTAAGAATTAAAGAAAACCGCTTAATTTGAAATACTAGTACACCATAAAGTGGTCAATTTAAAAGAGATCTAAAATTTTCCGGCCGTTATTCGACATACAACATTATTATTTTCGGTTAAACAACAAGAAACCTTAATCCATAAACGAACTGATTATTTTTATTAATATGAATAATATTTAAGAAAGGAAAACTTGCAGGTGCTTCTTTAGACCTGCTATTTAATGAAGCTATTTTTATTCCAAAAAATGTGTCATCTATGAAATAGCCAGTTGATATTGTTAAAACATTTTATATATCATGTTATTAACTTATAGAAGTATATTGACTGGCATAGAAAACTGAAAAAAAATCCACATTTTCTCTTCATCAAAGGAAATTTCATATATAATCCTATTTTGATCTGAAGCCAGAACTGATTATTGTCATTGTATGTGCCATAAAATAAAGCTGATTACTTATTTTATTTCTTTATGTCTCAACTGGTAAATTTTGTCACTTGTGCATTTCTTTTTTCTGAAACAACCGTATGTTTTTTTTATCTGAAAAGTCTTAAGTCTAATTCTGTCTGCCGGTTACTCCAAGTATTTCCAAAGATTACCATTAAAGTCAACAGCGTAACTTTAACATATACTTTCCAGAAACATTACCTTACAAATCCTTCGCTAGAAGTAGTTCAACTTTAAAGCAATATACAACGAAATGCTGAAACATACGAGAACTGAAACTATATTAGATGCGTTCTACACCGTAATACAAGCCTAAATAAGCTGTGTTGTTTCAGTGTATTTGGTCTGTTTTCACCATGCCGAAACTTGCCTCAAAAATAAAAAATAATATTAATTTCTGTTAACAGATATAATTCGTTTCTATACCCAAAATTTTGTTTTTCTTCTCAAGAGAGACATTGAGATTCAAACAACTTGGAGAGAATTTCCTGATTCATTTATATATTTTCCGATTCATAATTCTAAATGATGTTAGCGAAACTCAGCAAAAGATATGATATTATTTTCTTATTAAAACATTAACCCTTAAACACACCTTAGACACTTTAGACTAATAGACACTTAGATAATAGAAACGCGATTACAGACGTCGAGTAATTTTTACCGTTCATCTTTTAGCAGCTATAAATAATTGCATTAAATAATAATAAAGTGCCGTTTATTTTTAAACTAATTTCTGAAGTTATTGGATACTTTAAAACCTTACTATCAGAGTAGATTTAATAAAACAATACAATTTTTGGACGATTGTAAAATAAAATGTAATATTTTTGTTTTATTTTGACATATAAGTATTATTGCTTTTCAATATAAATTAAAATTAAACAAACTTATTCTAACAAAAGAACTCAAAAACCAAACTTTAAGAGTGCAAAAAAATATTAGTAGAGCAAAAAATAAACCTTGGTGAAAAAAACTGCAAAACCCCAAATTTGATCAGTTTTTAGTTTGTGCGTTCTTTGCAAATTCTTTAGGTGCAATGCAAATACTTAGGAATTTTACAAAGCAAATTTAACAAATGTGTTATTCTTTTGTAAATGTGACATCTTATACTCCGACCCCCTTTACCTGGATCTTCATCTTTCAATTTGAGAATACGCTTTATGCACAATATAAGTTTATAACCAACATTCATATTATAAAATCTGCGTTTCATTTGAGCAGCTACTAATTGCATATTCAGTTGTTTTCCGAAATCGTAACGATCCATCTTTTTATTATCTCGGTTCGATTGATGAGATATATGTCTATCATCCTATAAAAAGTCGCCATCGCCGTCGCCCACAAGCAGGTTCTACGACTGGAAGAGTAGACTGCATTTTTGATCCAGGCTGTTAACGCTTCTTTTGGTCAGATTTTAATATTGAATTATTTCTGGCTTAACCATATTCATCATTGTTTTCATTATGGTGCATGGAAGAGATTAGCAATACCACCTTATTCTTTTTTGGAACATATGACAATAACGTTTTATCACTAGTGAGTAAATCCATACTTGGAAAAACCGACAACTTTTTTTTGTTCGGCAGAAATGATATAGGGATTGCTCCTTTATTTTTTGTCAATGTTCTCACGAATGTAAGTTTATATGCTTTTAATATTTAATGATCTGAGTTAAGAAGAAATGAAATACTCTAAGCCAACACAAGTGATGCTTAGACTTGCCAGGTCCATTTATAATACAAACAGGAATATTACTAGTTATAATTGGTTCTCATCAGTAGAACTGGTAATTTTATTAAAAGCATATAAACTTACATTACAAACTTAAAGGAGCAATCCCTATATCATTTCTGCTGAACAAAGAAAAACAGAACTCAAAACAAATTCAGAAATCAGTTTCAAAATAAGCGGCACTTTATTATTATTTAGTGTAATTATTTATAGCTGCTAAAAGATGACCGGTAAAAATTACTCGACGTCTGCGGTCGCCTTGCTATTATCAAGTGTCTGTGTTTAAGGGTTAATGTTTTAATAAGAAAATAATTTCATATCTTTTGCTGGGTTTCTCTAACATAATTTAGAATTATGAATCGGAAAATATATAAATGAATCAGGAATTTATCTCTACGTTGTTTGGATCTCAATGTCTCTCTTATGAACAAAAACAATATTTTGGTTATAGAAACGAATTTTATCTGTTAACAGAAATTATTATTTATTTTTTACTTTTGAGACAAGTTTGGACATGGAGAAAATACACCTAAGACACTGAAACACCACAGCTTATTTAGGCTTATATTACGGTGTAGAACGCTGTAGGTGCTACGGTGTAGAAATATAGTTTCAGTTCTCGTATGTTTCAGCATTTCGTTGTGTATTCCTTTAAAGTTTAACTACTTCTAGCGAAGGATTTGTAAGGTAATGTTTCTGGAAAGTATATGTTAAAGTTACGCTGTTGACTTTAATGGTAATATTTGGAAATACTTGGAGTAACCGGCAGACAGAATTAGACTTAAGACTTTTCAGATAAAAAAACATACGGTTGTTTCAGAAAAAAGAAATGCACAAGTGACCAAATATACCAGTTGAGACATAAAGAAATAAAATAAGTAATCAGCTTTATTTTATGGCACATACAATGACAATAATCAGTTCTGGCTTCAGATCAAAATAGGATAATATTTGAAATTTCCTTTGATGAAGAGAAAATGTGGAAAAATAGTTATTTGTATTTTTTTTAGTTTTCTATGCCAGTCAGTATACTTCTATAAGTTAATAACATGATGCATAAAATGTTTTAATAATATTAACTGCCTATCTCATAGATGACACATTTTTCGGAATAGAACCAGTTTCTTTTAACCAGCAGATCTAAAGAAGCACTTGGAAGTTTTGCTTTCATAAATATTAGTTATATTAATAAAAATAATCAATTCTTTTATGGATTAATTTTTCTTGTTGTTTAACCGAAAATAATAATGTTTGTCGAATAACGACTGGAAAAGGTCTGCTTTAGATCTCTTTTAAATAGACCACTTTATGTTGTATTAACGGGTCCTTCAAATTGAGCAGTTTTTTTTTAATTCTTGAATAAAACACAGATGGCGTTGTGAATTTGCTTAGGTCTAGTCTTATTTTAGAAGTGTAATGCATGACATTTATAAAAATTGAGTCGTACACAATACAACAATGCGTTAAAATTGTTGAATTATTTTATGAAAATGGACGTTCAGTGAAGAACGTTTTAGAAAATTACGTGATATTACACGGTTTGTACATTCGTCCATCTGAAAGCACTATCAATCGAATTGTTCAAGAATTTCAAAAAATTTATTTGGTGGTAGATAAAAAAAGAGCAATATATAGTCGTAGTCGTCATACATAAGAAGCATATTTATTTGGTACGTAAAAGTGTTGCTGAAGACCCAGAATTGTCCATTAGTCGATGTTGATAATAATTTGGACTAACTTAATTCACAACATGGCGTATTTCACGAAATGATTTAGCTCTGAAGGTATGTAAGGTTCAAACAACATACGAACTAAAGACAGTGGCGGTTCGTGAGTTTGAAATATGGAGGTTTTGCAAACAAAAATGAAAATAAGAGATAGAAACTTACCAGATTTAGTAAGCAAGTAAAAAATCCCTACAATTAAACGTCACGAAATATATGTCATTTTATATATATTTTTTTTGGGAGGTCTGCAGGGATCTGCAACTCTGCAGCTATTATATACCAGCCCCTATTGACTAAAGCAACATCATTCAAAACCTCGTGCAGTTGTCAATTGGATCAAAGAACAAACAGATGATTTTTCTCAAAAAATGATCTTTTCAGATGAAGCACATTTTGAAATTGGTGACTATGTTAATACCCAATATTGCCGCATTTAGGGTGGGGAGAATTCGCGATTGATTCATGACTCCTTTACATTATAAACGAGTCACTGTTTGGTGTGCATTATGGTCAGGAGGTGTAATTGAGCCGTATTTCTTTCAGAATGCTGCTAGTGAAGCTGTAACTGTTAATGGTGTTCGATATCGTAAGATGATAACTGGATTTTGTGGATGTGGATCTGGAGGATATGTGGTTTCAACAGGAGGGCGCTACACCTCACTCTACTAATGAAGCAATTGATTTATTGATTTATTTATGTCAGTTGGTCACCAAGATCATGCGATTTGACACCATTGGACTATTTTCTTTGGGGTTACGTGAAAAACCAGGTCTATAAGAATAATCGACAGTCTATTGCTGAACTAAAGGATGAAACTATTTCGGAACATTGGTGAGAAAAGAGTGGACGTCTGTGGAGCTGCAAAAGGTGGTCATTGGACAGATATTGTCTTTCGTGTTTAAATGTCATACACTATGCTTCAATTATCAATAAAAAGTTTTTTGAAATCACCGCAAATTCTATGTTTTATTCAAGAATTAAAAAAACCGCTCAAGTCCCTTTATATTCTACAAACCATGACACACAGTCTCTCTATAAGAAAGTACCTTTTCAGATTTTTGTTGGAGTCTAGATCATGCTTTAGAATTAGACAAAAAAATCGCAACATGGTTTAATTTTTTTCTGTCTGTTCCCTTATAGTATATCTTGAACAAAAAGAGTGAAGCACTTACACTGGATGCAATTACAAAAAATATGGTAGTTAAAGTTTTTTTTTTTAATTTTATCATGGTTTGAGGTATTTTCATACGCTTCTAAGGTAAGCAGTATATTATCGTTCTAATAAAATGCTAAAATGCCGCGAGGTCGTGCAACATATTTTTTCAGGCAATTATACGAATTAGAAAAGATTATTTACAATTACAAAGACAGTGACATTGTGATTGCATTTATATTAAGGGGGTATTCTAGTCTAGAGGCACTAGAGGGCCTTTTTTCGAGCTCTGTAAAAAAACCAAAGATTTTCTTTACTATCCATTATTTTATCATTCGTTTATTTATATTTTAAGAATACTTACAAAAAATTAACCAGCCGATAACTCGAAAACTTATCAGCTGGTAAAGTAGGGGGTTCAAAAAAAGGGATGTCTTGGCGTGCATGGTTCCAACCCTTCTGGTCATAGGAAACAAAAAAAAATCCAACAGGTTCTTAACCAGTAAAGATGTCGGTATGGCCCCTACCTTGGAGAAGTCAATTTTTTTTTTACAAAATGGCGGCCGTTTGAAAAAATATTTCTTTTTCACGTTTTTTTAGGTTTCAAATTTTTTAAAAATAGTACAAATTAAAATGTTTGACTTTAATCTACTAAGCGAGATAGGGAGATGTATATAGAGAGGTTCACATAAAATTTCAATCGGTTCAGTAGAACGTGAGATATCATGCACGCCAGCTTGAAAAAGTAGTTTCGAGAAAAACGCGTTTAAAATTTTGAGTAAAGTTTCCGGTAGTTTTAGTCATATAATGGTACGGTATACTTACATATTTTTAATCGGCGATTCCTGCTCAATACAATGGACTTTCCTACACTTCAAAATGTTCATTTTCTGAAGTTCTTTTGTGTAGACGAGCAGTCCTGGCTTCCTGTGAAGCATCCGAAGCTCGGATTTCAGATCGTTCGATCAGAGTTTTGTTCCGTTTGACAGCGAACGCATGGGCTTCTACACCAACTGTGATTCCCATAACGTTCAGTATTTTTAAAATTGGTATAAAACCTTCATTAAAATACTAATAGCGAGAAAAGTAGTAATTTCAATGGTCCACGTTCCTGCATGAATGTGCTTCGGTCCAAAAGTCCATATCAAAGAATTTAACGATTCGTTGTTATTCTGAGTTTCAGAACCCAAACATCGTTCTAATATGGTATTTGCGAACAAACTTTCATAGATTGACTTTATAACTTCCAATACATCGTTACTTAGAGGAAGATTTTCATGGACAAATTCATGAATAGTATCCTCAGCCACAGCTTTTTGCCATTTGCACCAACTTGATGGACCAGGTGGGCAATTCATGTGTAGAAGGTTCTTATTGCTGTAACTCAGTAAATAATTGGAATTTTGCAAAATGCTTTTGAGGACATAATTTTGAATGTCTAAACTTTGGAAATATAAATAAAATCGATTTTTTCAAATTTCTAGACTAGAATAGTGCCCCAACGGCACTTCATTAGGAAAACAAGTTCTAATCATTTCCTTGGAGAGGATACTCAAATATGCCCAAGGCTCAATCTTTTTAATTTATTTAACAGAAAGAAAAGACTACGTATAAAAGCAAAGTTTTATTGTCGTCTTTTCTGATTTTTTTTCAACTCCTGCGGCAATTTTTCAGCCTTTGAAAGTTTACCGGACAAATAAAAACACGGCAATTTATTTATGTTTTTATTGTAGCACAGAATGTGTATAGTATCAACTCATGTGTTTCAAAATTGCATTATGTATTCCTTTAAAGTTAAAACATTAAAACATTTTAGGCAAGGGATTTTGTATGGTGATGTTTTTGTAATGTAAATCTTCAAAGTTTGAATTACAGTTGAACTTAATAGCCGTTTTAGAGTACTCGCCATTCTTAAATATATACGTACTAGGAGTATTCCTACTATAAGAGTACTACTATAAGAGTACTAGGAATATTCCAGTACTTCAAGACACTCCATTGAAACGAGCCACAGGGTCAAATTTTATGTTCTTAACGAAGCAACAAGTCAAATAATTTAGTTTTAAAATATGATAAGAGAATGATACTCAATATTTGGCGATTCAAATAAGCTTCTGGTTGTATGAAAATAAATGTTTATTAAAAAAAAATATAATGACATTTTATTTTTTAAATATAATATAGAAAAATGCAAATTCGAGTCGCTACCGTTCTTGCTACTCGTGACATAGCCGCCTAAATAGCCATTTTCAGTGAAGTGCTCTCGTCGATACTTCGGTTGAGGGTTTCTTCTGCTTCACTATTAGTAATTTTAACGATTTAATACGAACGATTAACGATTTATAAAAAAAATGTTTGAGCAGCTATGTCAGTGAGTGGTATAATAATTTCTCAGTACGTGCCTCTTAGCTTGCTTTATTGCATGCGTTAGTGTATGCATCCTAGCGCAGCGTAAGACGCATGCCTGCTTCCTTTCCACATGTTTGCGACAGTTTCATTCAACATTTCTGGCGAGTTAAAGACGGTTTTTTAAAAACGTTAAAAACATTTTATTTTGTAAGTACCTACTGTTAAGTGTCTAATTTCAGTTTCATGAATAGCACGAAAAATAAAACACCTAAGCACGAATATTAAAATGTATACTAAAATTTACTAAAAGAAAATATATACTAAACAAAATATTTCTTACACACTCAATTTACAATTTTATTACTTTTTATTTTATATAATCTAAAAGTCCGTTGTACCGTTAGATGTAAAACTGACAGTTTATATTTCAACATGAAGGTATTTCATGAAATTTTACGCTTCATGAGTTCCTGTCCAGTCTACTTTTCTAGCCGTATTCCAATTAATTCCTCGTTTTTTCTGCCGCTTGACGAACTTGATCTTTCCATTTCTCTTCATTCATTCTGTAGTTTTGCCCTAGCTTCAGTTAGCTAGCTCTAACTCAGTTGTTTTTCTTCTAGAGCTCTTTATATTGGTTTCGTTTCCAGTTGTTATATTCACTGGCGGCTCGTGGGTTTTTAAAGTGGGAGGGCGTAGAAGAAAAGCGTGCTGCTGAAGATTTATTTGCTTTCCCCTTCCTCCTTTTTCTTTTCGTGCTATTGAAACCCTATACAGGAGGTGAACCAGGAAAATGAGTTAAAGGAAAGAAACTAAACGGAGATAAAATATGGCTCTGAAAAATTGTTTACTGTGATAAGTCCTGGAGGAGAGGCACCTCAACGCCCTCTCTCACGAGCCGCCACTGGTTCTATTACTGTCGTATTTCCCACTCTACCTCTTCTTGTAATTATCTTTATTTTGCTCAGGAATCTCATGTCTGCAGCTGTAATTCTACATTTGTTTCTCTTTCTTAAAATCTAAGATTCGTTACCGTATATCATTGATGGTCTCACTTCTTTCTGATACACTTGTGAATTTACCTCTTTCGGTATCTCCCTTTTTTCTAGAAATGTCGTTTTTAGAGCATTGTATAGCTTGCCTGCTTTTTACATTTTTTCATTCTTTTCAACGTCCATTTTTTCCATTATCTTCTATTATTGTACCTAAATACATATAGTTTTTTACTTGCTCCATTACCTTCCCATCGAGTACAATTTTCTGTTTTATTTTTGTGCCTGCAATTTCCATTGTTTTACTTTTGTCGATATGTTTAATTTTCTTAGCTTTTTGTTATATATCGCTAAGTTATGTTGTTGTTGTTGATATCTCCATTTTTAAACAAAAGCAATATTATACCCATATTCCAATCTGTTGGTACTTTCTTTTCTGTTATAATGTCGTTTAGTAGTGACCAAAAATTCTTTCTTTGCTATTTCTCCGATATATTTCCGCATATCTGCTGTGATTTCATCTTGCCCTGGAGTTTGCCAAACGAAATTATTTCTTTCAAAATTATATGTTGATATTTGTTCTTAAATGTATTATAATTTAATATATTTATTTAATTTAATGAAATTTGAATTAAATCTATCAACTATTGCAAAAACTTTCAGATTATATCAAGAGGTTGAAAACGAAACCGACATAGGTGGGAGTCGGTGCGCTATCTTTGAGTCTCTTCGTGCATCATGATTTTTCCTTGCATTCTTACATGATTTTCTTTCAACACCGCATGTGTTTAACCTTTCCAGAGATATCAGATATCATACTATAAAGGGTAACAGAGTTACTCATTTCCTGCATTCTGTCCTACGATCTAAACTTATTCAAAGGAACACGAAAATTGGAATCTATAAAACATTTAACTCAGTTGTTACTTATGGCTGCGAGACGTGGAGGAAATATGCTTGCAGTATTTGAAAGAAGAGTATTTAGAAGAATTTTTGGTGCTGTGAATGGTAATGAAATTTGGAGGATTAGGTTTAATTTCGAATTCAAATAATTGTACAAGGATCTGGATATTGTAGACTATGTGAGTCTACAATACTTAGAACTGATAACTCAGAAATAAATACCGAGGAAAATCATGAAGGGGTTAATATGGGGTAACACAAAAAGAGGTAGACCAAAGACACGATGGCAGGATGATATTAGATATGATGCTGAAGAATTAATGCACATCAGAAACTTGCACGGAGCTGCTGGAAATGGATTCGGTTACAGACGAAAGTTGAAAGAGGTCAAGACTCACTAATGGGCTGTAGCATCCCATAATGAAGAAGAAGAAGATTTGAACAGCACCATGGACTGGCAGGTTCATATCGATTATGTTACTTGCTGATATACGAATTCCTATATTGTTTTACTCTCTAGAAAATGTTAATATTTATATAGCCTTTTATTTCAATTAAAGTTTTAAATGTGCGAGAATTTATGGGCCATCCCTTATTTAGATATTTTACGTTTAATAATGAAAATTTTCAAAATTTTAAGGCTGTAAAATATCGTTGTGAATAACCGTGTGTCCTGTCATTTTGAATTAAGTATTTATTATCTCCCGTTGAAAATACTAAGAGAACAAGGTATAATTTTTTGTTAAACAAAAAAATTATCTTTAGGCAAATTGGGGTATACTTTCCTTTTTTTTTATATAACAGTATTTCACAATTTTTGCTTCACGATAACATATCTATACACTGTAGTAATTACTCTTTAATGTTTACCTAAAGTCAAACAAATACCGTTCCACAAGCACTATATTCCAAGAAGACCAAATCCATTATCATATTCCAAGTACCAGAAGTACCTATAGTTCCAAGTACCTATATTTCAAGTACCAGAATTCGAATGTACCAGGTGTGGCGGTTAACAATTCTTAATTTTTTTAATGAATGTAACTGGAAACAAGTGTCGGTTCACAGTCTAATCCCTTATGTCATTTTATTGCCACTACAATAGCTTTCAAAACACCATTGATGCTTAAACCAGTGTTCCACAAAGTGTATGCCGCGGCAAACTGGTGTATCATGGTCATTAGTTGGTGTGCCGCGGGAAAATGTCAAGTTCTGTCAGAAAGTTAAGAAAATAATACACCTACATATAACTGAGAGTTATGCGAGCGAGGTGCTTCGTTGCGCGAGGACTAGGACAACCTAACCCGCGCGCCGCATTCGCTCACCAGCTATAGCCGCGCGCATGCGTCTGTTGATATAACATTGTAATGCTGGGCCCCGCTTAGTCCTCGTTGTCGCGCACCAGTTAGTGCGCACTAGACGTTAGATTGTAATTGTGTCGTCGCGAACGTAATTGATTTTTTAATTACAAATACATAGAGTAATAGAAAATAGACCATAATACGTGAATATAATCGATAAATTTGTTAAACGTACTACAAGTTGTCAAGTGAAACTGATGATTCCCAAGAAGAAGCAGAGTCAACGAAGAAAAAACCTAAGCTTTTTAATCGAAAATATGATGAGAGCTATATAAGTTATGGCTTTATATATTGCGGAGACGAATCATGTCCAATCCCAAAATATCTTGTTTGAGGAGAAGCTTTGGGTAATAGTTCGATGATGCCCAGTAAACTTTTACGATATTTAAGTACTAAACGCCCATCGGTGGCTCAAAAAGACAAAGCCTTTTTTCAACGTTTGAAAGACCAGTCTAAGAAACAGGTAACTCTCATGATTTCGTCTTTCAAAACATCAGGCAAAACGCAAAAAGCAAGCTACGTAATCGCTAATATATTAATTAAATTCAGGAAGCCTCATTCCCTCGCTGAAACTTTAATTTTACCTGTCTGCAAAGAAGTTGTCAAGATTATGATTAGCCAAGAAGTCGCCAAGGAAATCGAAAAAATACCTGCGTCAGCAGAGACGATCTCACGTCTCATTAATGATATTTCTAGCGACATTAAATCAACATTACTTGAAAAATTAAGGCTTAGTGGAGCTTTTGCCCTACAAGTCGACGAGTCTACTGATATCAGTGGTCACGCGCATCTTATCTCAAATATGGGGTATACTGGCGGATATGAAATAAAATAATACTTTTTATTTTATCTGCCACTACCTGGTTATACCACTAGAGAAGAAATATTCAAAGTAACAGACCAGTTCTTCAGAGAGCATAATTTGGAATAGTATAACTGCATAAACATTTGCACATACGGAGCAGCAGCTATGACGGGAAAAATTAGGTAATTTATAACCAGGGCTTCTGAAAAAAAAAACCTAATATTATAAATTTACTTGCTTCTTACACAGCGAAGCACTGATGACGAAGTCTCTGCCCGATGAATTGTTGTCTGTCCTACAAGAAGTCGTCATAATTGTCAATTATATCACGCCGCGACCGCTGAAATCTCGTCTGTTTAATGCAGTGTGTCAGGAAATGGGAGCAGATCATCAGTTACTTCTGTTTCATACAGAAGTACGATGTCTTTCTCGCGGAAGAGTGCTTTCTCGGATTTACCAGCTAAAAAATGAGACTCAGGCGTTTTTAGTGCCCCTGGGTTCAGATTTTGCTTCTCTGTGTAAAAACGAATAATGGGTAGCAAAACTTGCACATCTGGCAGATATATTCGCTTATTTAAATGAGCTCAACAAAAAAATGCAAGACAGGAATTCTAATATTTTAACGTCATCGGACAAGATTGAAAGCTTTCGCGCTAAGTTGGAGTTATGGATCAGCCACGCTGCCAATGTAGCTTCAGAAAAAAGTACAGGCTTTGATAGTGAAACGCTTGGTGCTATTAGCGGAAAAAATTAACTCTTATTTTCCTAAGTGTGACCTACAACCTATGGACTGGGTACGAAATCTATTCTCACATAGCATTTCCTTTGGATACTTAACGATAAACGAGCAGGAATAATTCACGAAGCTAAAAACTGATCGGACATTAAAAGTAACATTTTCCGAAAGAGAGCTAGCACATTTTTGGTTGCATATAAAAAATGAGTATCCACTGTTTTCAAAGCGTGCTATTCCAATTCACCTACCATTTGCCACGACCTACTTATGCGAATTGGGGTTTTCAACTCTCACTACGATTAAGTAAAAAAAAGAGAATGCCTGAGGACGATCGTCGAAGAGATGAGAGCAGCCTTTACTATCTCACATTTCTCATTAAACATCTTTTCATATTATATTTATTTTAATAATAAATAAATATTAAATAAACATTTCTTTTTCTTTGGTATACCTTCTTATAGTTAATAATTTCTTGATTTGGTAGGTGTACCTTGAACGCAAAAAGTTTGTGGAATACTGGCTTAAACGATTTCGAGTTGGCAACGCATTTTTTTTTTCATGTGGTGACGTATCGAGTTTCGAGCCAAATAAAGGGTATTTGTGTCTTATTCAATCAAAAGAAAAACGCCAGTTAAAGCCGTCGTATACTTGTGGAAATTAACGGTGACAATGTCCCAGCACAAGATGCTCATGGGCGTTGGTTTAGACAATTCAAAATTGGTGATTTCGACTGGAAAGACAAAGAACGCCCAGGTCAACCAAAAAAATTTGAAGATGCCGAATTGCAAGCATTGTTGGAAGAAGGACATGCAAATTCAACAAGAATGGCAGAGAGATTAAGTGTTAGTCATCGAATCATTTGTAATTGTCTGCATCGTGAAAGATCCAGAATTATGGGTACTACATCAGCTGAACGACAAACAAATGGAAAAGCGAAAAACGGGGTTCGAAGTTTTACTTTCTCGTCACGAAAGAAAGACTTTTGCATTGGATCGTTACTGGAGAAGAAAAATTGATATATTTGGAGAATCCGAAATACAGAAAATTATGGGTTGGCCCAGGACAACCATGAACATCGACCGCAAGATCGGTTTGGAAAAAAGACAATGCTGTAAATTTGGTAGGATCAGAAGAGTGTCGTATACCATGAGCTTCCACAATTGTGAGCTTCCACATACCATGAGCTTCCACAAATTGCTAGATAGATGGGGAAAATGTGCAGCCAGCAAAGGTGCATACTTCGAATAAACCATTTTTTTATCTTCCTCCCAAATTAAACGTGTTTTTTAAGAAATATTTAAGTATTATTAACGGCCACCCCTTGTAAGAACTGTTTGGGAAACTGGAAAAAACGTTGGAATATGTGTGTTGCAGTGAAAAGGGACTACTTTGAAGGAGACAAGCTAAAATTAAATGAACAAATAAATACTTTGTTTTTTTTTTAAGTAGTCTTAATTTTTGATCATGGTACTATAAATGTATTCATATTGTCAAATACAATTTATATTAGTGATTGAAGTAGATGAGGTTTGAACTTAATTTATAAATAGAACAACAATAATAATCAACCTATATGAATAATTATCAATAAACATGCCTATTCATTTAATTAAACTGTAAAACAAATAATTTCATGTAATGACTCTTGATTACACAACCCGTTATATCAAACAAAATCACATGTTTGAGACAACATTTCGGTAGAGTACAAAAAAAGGTTAATATAAAATACAATGGGTAAAAAAAGAGCTTGACCAAGAATTTTTTTGTCAAAAACTTATTTATTAATGGTAGGAGATAGACTAGTGTTTTTTTCATTAATTAACAAAGTATTTTCACATAAATCACCAGTGCGACATTTTTATATATTTCTATTTTCATCGAAAAACTTATGTTTTAATTAAAAAATTAACCCAAATAAGTATTTCAAGAAAAAAATATAAATAGGTTTTAAATGTTCTTGCTTGTAAATAGCTCTATCTTCTCATCCTTATAGTTGAAATAATCATTAGAGATGTGTTGTTGTGTGTGCTAAAACCAATGTGTTGGAAACGAATGCCTTTAACGTTTCGAAAAACAATTATTACAAAAGGAAAATTATTATTACGTTAAAGTTGAATGTTTCTATGGTGCACTATGTCATTAAAAGAAAAATTCAATGAAGTACTGTAAAGCACGATGGGGGGAGCGCAATGGTTTGAAGATATATGGCAGCAACTGAGGTGAGAGATTTGTAATTATCATCAGTATGGGGACGTGTTGCGCCTCATTTATTCGACTTCGGCACCCGGCCAAGAAGACGATGGAGTGGCTGCTATATAACGTTAAAAACTCCCACTCAGTTGCCAGACGTTAACCCTATAGACAATATGTGGCATTTGTTAGCTTTAGATCAGAAAACACAAACTTTCGAATAAAAATGTTTTAAACCGATTGCTGATGGAAGAACGGAGAAAAATATCATCGGAAGATACAAAAAACCTTATTTATTTTATACACAGGAGGCTAAAAACAATTATAGATGCCTATGGCAAAATATTAGATATTTGTGAATATACGAGAGTGAATCAAATATAAACCAGAATTGTTTTATACATATTTATTATTTATAAAATAATACAAAAAACTATTGATAATTTTTCAACATAGTCTCCTCCATGCTCTACACATTTTTTCCGGCGGTTTGGAATCTTGTGAATTCCTAGCTCATAGAAATTTTGAGTTTGGGTCATTAGCCAATTGCGCATGAAGTCCTCAGCTTCTTGATCGTTGTCGAATCGTACCCCTCCAAGGGCGCTAACAAAAAATAATCAGAGCGATAAATCTGGGCTGTATGAAGGGTGTTTAAGGGTTTCCCAATGCATATTCTCCAGTTTTTCCTTCGTCAAAACTGTTGTGTGTAGCTTGGCATTGTCATGGAGAAGGAGCTCCCTTCAAGTCACAAAAATCGGTCGCGAAAACCTTACCGGTTGAGAGGGGTTTTGGGCTTTACAGGGCCGATTTCGTCTTTTCTTCGCCATTCCTTTATCCCCATTTTTGATTCTGGGTGTAATAATGCACCCATGTTTCATCATATATCACGGTACGCTTAAAAAAGTCTCTCCTTTCCACCGAAATCGATTCAGAAGTATCTTACTTATTTGCAATTGGATATTTTTTTCATCTTGGGTCAACAAGTTCGGAACCCATCGGGCACAGATTTTATTGAAGCCAAGATGATTTCTGATGATTGCTTGAGCACTTCCAAAGCTAATACCCATCTTTAAAGCGATTTCATGAATTGTGAGCCTCCGGTCACCTTCGATAAGGTCGCGAACTGCACCAATGTTGTCAGCAGTGACACTTGACCTGGAACGTCGACTATGACTTACATTTACCACACTTCCTCGTCCACTCTTAAACTTCGTGGCCCAATCAAACACTTGAGTCTTAGATACGTTATTGTCCCCATACTGAATCCTCAACCGAGTTAATATTTCGAGTGGTTTAGCACCTTCCTTGGTTAAAAACTTTATTATAACCCGTTGCGCAATGGACGATGATGATTACTGACAAAAGAACTGAGTGAAAAAGCTCACTGATGATTGCATATCATTTACACGTGTGTAAGAGTGGTGTAAGCGATCCCATGATGATCGTGATGCTTTGAAAGATGATCTGAAATCAGGCTGGCCAAAACTCCAAAATCGTGATGAGTTGATAGAAAAAGTGCGTCAATCTCACAGAACCGTCGTTGTTCGTGAATTTTTGTCGAAAAAACAAGTCTGTGTGCTTGAACTTCCTCCATATTCGCTTGATTTATCTCCGTGTGACTTTTTTCTCTTCCCGAAACATGAAACTGGCCATTAAACAAACGTTTTATGACAGTGTTACATAAGTCCAAGAAGCCGTGACGAGGGTTATTGAGGTGATTTCTAAAAGGGAGATAAAACGTATATTCTAGCAATTGTTGGCCGTACCCACCGGTGTATTGATGCGGAAGGGATGCATTTTGAATAAAAAAAATACTATTGGCAAAATAACTGATTATTTAATTTTGTTTTATTTAAAATGTCCCATTATTTTCCGACATACTGTAATTTATGTTATGTTCAAATATTTATTTCGATTCATTTTTTTTTTAATAAATTGTTCCTTAAGAATTAAAATATTTAAAAATGCTACACTGGGATTTTATGTCAAAATACTTTGTTAATTAATTAAAAAAGACCGTTCATATTATGAACGTGTGACATTATGTCTGTTCATTAATAAATAAGTTATTGACAAAAAAATCCTTTTAGTTTTTTGTGTTTAAAAAATACTTTTTTTACCCACTCTATATATAATTAATTACTCTATATTATAGAGATTTTATATTCGGGAGCATTCCAATTAAAGATCCATTGTTGTGGTAAATTTATTTTTTAATATCGTTTTTTTCGAATTGTTTGCTTGTGAAATCAGCGTAAGCTATCATGTTGCCAAATAAAGGACGATATGTCACCACAACGGTGGCTAAAATGCGATCAATGACTAACTGACACTAACATCTTATCACTTGTGAAAAATTTGAAGACTCGTTTTATTACCTACAATGGATCCCAAAAATATTAGGACACCCTATTTAAAAAAATCGTTCTAAGGGTTCCAATTTACCTAAAAAAAATATTTTTCTCCCTCTATATTTTTCCGTCCTTACGTCATTTTAACTTCAATTTAAAAGATGGGTTTTTCGTTTGCGTTTTAAAAAATAATTTTTTATTCCAATATTAATACACTTTTAGAAGACTAATTATTATAAATGAACAATATACTTTCGTATATAGATTCGTATTCACTTCTGCATAGGTCGATTCTAAATCTTGCGGGGTCCTCATGTCCATCCTATTTATGCTCAAACTGCTGATAACGCTGCATTCCAGTTACATTCCAGTCGCATTCTAAGGTTGGCTGAAGAATCTCTTTTTACTATCACATTCCATGTTTTTTATAACTGATAAGCTATTTTCAGCAATATAATTCTTCTTGTATAACAAAGATCCGAAATTATTGGTTTAACTCTAAAATTTTAAGAAAAAAAACATATTGTTTTTATACACCTCAAAAATATTCGGACGCGCAAACAAAAAATTAAATCTGGGTGAATCATATTAAGATAAGTGGTAATGTTCGAATTGTGTTTACTACAAATCGTAATTGGGCCGTACACCAAATAAAAAAAAACTTTAGTTTTTATAATAGGCAATTAGTGCTCTTTCATTATGAAAGAGAAAAATTTTACCGAAAAATTGGGAAAATGCTTCAGTTAAATAAAAGTACGGTTGGACATCGTGCAACATTACAAAAATGAGGACAGACTTTTTCGGAAGAACCAAACTGTCCGAAATTATTACATGAAAGAGACCAACACTTTATTTTAAAAGAAATACATAAAACCCTAAAATTAGTGCAGCTATGCGCAAAAAATTGGTGGAAAACCATCCTCAAAAAGTAGTCAGCACCGAAACAATGGGGATAAGAAGTAGGATAAGGTTGGATAAGGTTGGATAAGGATTAGATAAGGAGTTGGAAGAAGAAGAATAAGTTGTATAAGAAAACATGGATATTATGGACCTGTGGCCCTGAAAAAACCTTGGTTAAGTAAGAAAAATATTAAAACTCGACTGGATTTTGTTAAGGAGTACGTTTTGAAGCCTGAAAATTGTTGAAACGGCGTTATGTTCTGCGATTAGTCAAAATTCAACATTTTTGGCTCAGATGGGCGTCAGATGGTGTGGCGAAGGGTTAATAAAGAGCTCAATGCGGATCGGTAAGGGCTTGGGGTGTATATCCTCAGAGAGGGTTGCTAACTTGGTGTTTATTAACGGTATAATGGCCAAAAACATTTATTTCAATTATATTTATTTATTTCAAACATGAACATTACAAACTCATTTAAATTTTACCAAGACAATAACCCTAAACACAGTGCGTTTATAGTTCGCGAATGGTCATTATACAACTGCTCAAAAGTAATTACCACATCGTCTCAGTCACCTGATCTTAGTCCCATTGAAAACGTTTGGCATTATTTGGAAACTAATATAAGAAAATATGAAATAAAATAGGCCTAAATTATCTAAAAAATTGGTGATATGTATGCCAAAATGTTTAGGAAATGCGATTCAGGTCAAAGGTGGTCATACCAAATACTAATTATAAGCTAATTTTTTTATACAGTTAATTTTTTTGTTGATACTAATTAATGTTCTAACATTTTTGTGTCTCTAAATTTATAATTTGATTGATTACTTTAATGATTATTTGATACTTGGTTGTACTAGAATTGTTTCCCTAATAATAAATTCTATTTTATTACATTTTTTTATTCTCATAAGCATAGTTATAGCAATATACTTGTCCAAATATTTTTGGTATTCATTATATAAAAAGCACCAATTTACTCACTATGCTTTATAGCAGAAATGTGAATTAATTATTTTAATAATTTTTACGTTGTTTATTTAGATTATATATATATATATATATATATATATATATATATATATATATATATATATATATATATATATATATATATATATATATATATATATATATATATATATATATATATTGTTTTTTCTTGGGGTTTCGGCCAAGTGAAAAATTCAAAACTGTTAGGGTATAAAAAAAAGAAAAACAAATCTAACAAATTCATAAAATATATCGAAAGTTAAAGATATATCAACTGAAAGCTAAACAAAAAATAACTAATTAAAAAAGAATCTCAACTATTAATTTATGATTGGTACTATAATGTTAATTTATTATATACAGGATGTCCCATAACATATCGGCCATAGAGCAACTGGTTATAGTAGAGATCAAAATAATAGGGTTTAAACAATAAATGTGTTGGTAAATGTTATAAATGTCATTAAAAAGATACAGGGTATCGAAAGTGAAGGTAAATTTTTGAAACTTGAGATAATTTAAACGGTTAAAGATATCGGGTTCAAAATCGGGTTGGTTTTAGTTTTTAGAGGTGACAAATCCGAATTTGGCACTAGTTTGAGCCTAGTTTCTATAGTTCCTAGTTTCTATATATATTGCCGTAGAATAATTTCGACGATCGAGGACTTTCCACCATACGTGGGGAAACTCCCCGAACACTGCTTGAAAAATACATATTTTTTCTTCAACCAGCAGATCTACCGACAGACCGACGGTGCCCCAATGGGATCATCTCGATCACCCGTTATAGCCAACCTGTTCATGACAGACTTCGAAACAAAGGCATTGGCCAGCGCTCCTTTAAAACCTAAACTTTGGAAACGCTACGTAGATGATATCTTTATAATATGGCCTCACGGAAACGAACTTATAAACAACTTCCTAACCCGATTAAACGAAATCCACCCCAGAATACAGTTCTCCCTGGAAGTCGAACAGTATAGGAAATTGCCGTTTTTCGATCTCCTCATCCCAAGACAACTTTCTGGAAGCCTCGAATACATAGTGTATAGAAAACTTACACCGATCGATACCTCAACGTTAAATCCCATCATCATCCTTCTCAAATTCAAGCAGTAGCGAAAACCTTGATTTCCAGATCCTTTCGACTGACACTACCATATACACGAAGCGAGGAACTACCAAAAATTTCCACAGTCCTTAGACAAAATGGATATTCAGAAAATTGTATCAGGAAGGCCATTCACCGCCAAAGGAAAACCAAGCACGAAGAAGAATAGAGGATCATGAACTAAATGCACCAAAGGTCCTCCAAAGGTACTACCATACGTAAAATGAATCAATGATAGGATAGGCAGACTACTAAGGAAACATAAGATCAGAACAGCCTACAAGCTGCACAAAACTGTCGCAAACATTCTAAAAAACTCCAAGGACAAAGGTAGACGGGAAAATCAAGGGGCATATAGCATATCTTGTTCCGACTGCAACAGAAGATACATAGGACAAACAAATAAAAATATTGAAAACTACAAAGTTCGAACAATCCAAGAAGCCCTTAGAATGGAAGAAAAGGGTGGGCTAAATACGCGAAACGACGCTCGCAATATTTCAAAAGTATGGAATTCCCTTCCGAAAAAAGAAGAAACGCGGCAACTTGACGACGAGGACGAAAAATCAATAAACGGATGGCCGACAGCGTTGCCGAGCGCCGCGAATAGTCCCGAACTAGCCAGATTCAATCTGCGCAATCGCCGGCCGGATGTATAAGACCGAGCGTAACGATCCATGCACGTCAGTTGGACTCTTCATTCGAAGCGGACAATACTTGAAAATGCCAAATGAGATTTTGACGAAACTTCGTGACTCTTCACAGAATCAAAGGATGGACACCCGGAATGATATAGAAACGTAGGAACTAGGCTCAAACTAGTACCAAATTCGTATTTGTTACCTTTAAAAACCTAACTACCACGATTTTGAACGCGATATGTTAAACCGTTTTAAAATTATCGCAATTTTTCGAAAATTTAGTTTCACTTTTAACAGCCTGTATTTTTTTAAAAACTAACATTGATTGACTAAATCCTCTTACTTTGATTTCTACTATCACCAGTTGCTCTAGGACGGATAAGTTATGGGACACTATGTATATATTAGAAGTAAGGGGTATATTGTAGGATAGTAACTGTTCTGAGGATGGTTTAATAAAAGAAACCGAAACGTTAACAAATAAAAAAAAATTATTACAATTGTATACTATTACAATAAAACACAAAATATTTATTATTTCTCCAAATTTATTGTAGACCCCTTCCGAAATAATACATTTATGCCAACGAATAATCCAATTGTCAACGCATTTTTCGGGATCGACTTCAGTTCTCCCCGTGAATTTGTCGACTGAGTGACTCTATCGACTGAAAACGGGTGCCTCGAAGTGATAATTGAGTTTTGGAAAGAGAAAGACGTCGGCCGAAGCCATATCAGTTGAATACGGTGGTTGTTTAATGGTATTTGGTCATTGGTTGAGTTTTTAGCTAGAAATTCCTTCACAATGATAGCCTTGGGAGATGGTGGGTTGTCGTGATGCAAAATTCTAGAGTTTTCTTTTTACAAATCTGGCCTTTTTCGACGCATTTGCTCTCTCAAAAGCCGCATAACGCTCAGATAATATTCTTTATTTACCGTCTGACCTTCTGGCAAGAATTCCGAGTGCACAACATCGCGATAATCAAAGAAAACAGTGAACATCACCTTAACCTTTGATCGACTTTCACGTGGCTTTTTTCGGTTTCGGCTCAGTTGGAAGTAGCCATTCCTGCTTGTTGACTGGTTTGCATGTCAAATTCGTATTCGCAAACCATACAGCAAGTGAAAGACAAGATCCGTGCTGAGATCATAACATTAATGTCAGATATGTTAATGAAAGCTATGAAAGGACTGTTAAAAAGGGCACAGTTGCATTGCTGCTAATGGCTGACATGTATTTGATTAATTGTATGTATTTGACATGATATATGTATACATAATTACATGTATTTAACATAATTTTCAAAAATTAATTAACAAAATTTAAAGATGAAATATACATATAGAAAAACAAATTCGGTCTTGTTTGTTTTAAAACTTATAAATAATTAAAATGGTAACGTGACACTTGCTCTACTCGTTATAATTGTCACTATCCACTCTTCTAGTCTAAAACGATCTCTCCTACTAGTATACATTCATAATTTGATGCATATCTAAACTTTACAAGTACTCCTGCGTGCAAATTGTTTAAAGCAATATCAATTATAATATATGCTTTTAAACTCATATAAAAGAGATTCTAAACTAATACTAAAGATAAGAAATTCTTGGAGTAACTTTATTACAATCCCAGGAGATGATTTAAAAAATTAAATATAGTTAGACAAATAAATTCCTAGGTGAGTTTATATTTACTTAGCTTCGATGCTTCGTGATTTGAAAAGTGCACGTAAGTAAAGTTTTGATAAACCCCCTTCTAATATTCCTCGAGAGATTAAAACGATTGAGGTGGGGGAGGGGGCTTATTTCTCAAGAAAACCCATTCATTTATCGCTATAAACTATAGCCGTAACTATCGGAATAGTCACAGTACCGACCAACGATTATCGTAATCTTCCATTCTAACATGGAATAAACGGAAAAGGAAATGTGTCAACTTAGGTGTTTACCGTAGAAGTTCCCATTTCGGGCGGTAATTTAATACACTCCCTCTTAATTAGCATTCCCCAACTTGTTATTATGTAAGGAAATTATCTCACAAGGGCATTATTAGGAACAAAGTTGTCCCTTTACCTACTCTGAAACTTCTTTTCACCCCCCAGTTGTTCTACCTGCCGCACACAGTCGATTTCAATTAAGTTCATGTAAAGTGTTTTTCCAAAACCAAAATTCTTCATAAAGCTGATAATTTCGACCTTAATACTGGAATTAAATTAACTGTATCCGCATAATTTTTATATGTAAGTCGTTGCAAAAGATTCTGCGTTTGCGCCATTCTCATTCTCTAGCCGATTTGTTAATACCACTACAGTAAATTTTTACATTTTTTGGGATAAATATGTGTAGTATTGATACGGAAAGTTGCAAGTTGACTTGTGGAAAATATATTAAAAATATTCGAAAAAAAGGGATTTTTTCCGTACTCTACATAATAATTGCTCATTTCTTCAGATGCTCCCTCAAAAGTCAGCAAGCGTCTCCTGAGATCAGTTTCTGTCTGAAGTCTTTCTGAGATCAGTAAGCTGTCATCAGTCGAGTTCGAGCTGAATTTTCGGTAAGCAGCTGAAGAAATTACCAATGGTACGACTATATAGATCGGCTTTTTCGGATGTAGTCTGCAGTAGCATGCAGCTCACGTCATCCTAGGGTGAACGTTCGCAACAGTTGGATTACTCTAAAGAATTGATATATTAAAAATATGCTAAATATTTTCGATTACTTGTAAGAAGCTGTCATCGATTGATTCCGAATAGATCATTCGAAGCTCAAAAAAAGCTTATAAGAATTACTTCAAACAAATGTTCAAGGGATTCAACTAATACGTCACGAACGAAATTGGGGCGTATCTGTACGATGAGGGAAACATCATCACATCAAAATGATTCCTCATCAATTCTATGGTATAGCCCCGGTTTATCAAACTGTAATTTTTTGTATCTTCGTGAATATTAAAAACAAACAGTCGCGATTTTTTACGTCTGATCGGGTTACTCGAATAAAATAAATAACAAGAATATTAAAAAAATTGGTTCAGTCGAAAGCAAATAGAAAGCTTGTATGGTTTCGAGCATTTATAAAAATATGTAATTAAAATAGGAGAGGAGGGAATGGTATATGAAGTGTATAAGAGTAGATCCAGTTAGTAGCGACCTTGCCGCGTTCAAGGCGTTCTGTAACAGTCGATTCCGACTTTCAATGAACTGTGAGTGTATCTTAATTTAGGGGTGATTGAACAGCTAATGTTCTTCGAATATAATGTATTATGAAATTCAGTACATACTGAATTAGAGTATATCATTGTTAATCAGTTGAAAATATAAAAGCCCGGTGTTCGATGTTTAAAATAATACAAGATGAAAAAGTTTTAATGTCCGTCCTGAAACACAAACCGAATGTTGATTCGCCTCTTTGCCAAATTGCTCACTACTTATCCCAGCAAATGATACATCTTGTTGGAGAACCTTTGGAAAAAGTAGAGTATATCTAGCCCGCAGTATCGAAGTCCTAAGTACTAATTTGAATTTGGTGAACAAACAAAAATAGCACGGGGCTATATTTGGTAAATACGGTACTTCTTCGATTACATTTGTTATTGTTGTGGATTTGGTTGTTAATTCGCGTACAAGGAAAACAAGGTAAGTTCAGCCACTTATCGGTATTCTTTGAATGCCTTGAATGAAACGTACGTTTGTGGTTCTTTAAAGTTGACTAACTGTAGTCCTCCATGAATATTTTTAATGACTCCAAGAAATTTTCTTGACAGCAAAAAATGTGTGGAAAATTCTTCGTTTAATATTTGTATCTATTTTTTAAAATACAAAGCACACATGAGGTAGACCGACTTAACCGAGAGCTGTAAACAAAACTGATCGACAGGTGCGCTAAAACTGACAACTAGTACAAAAGGGAAAATTGGGTACATTGGTTTGTACAATGGTGCAAATTTAGAGAAGGATATTTTGTTTTTCATTTTTTTAAGTGGGTTTTTTAATAAATAATTCGAAGCATTTTTTCGACATAATTAATATCCTGCATATAGGTTGGACTTTGTTGGTAGGTTGGATATATAGGAAAACGAAGTGGCACACAATACAACAACGCGTTAAAATTGTTGAATTATTTTATGAAAATGGGCGTTCAGTGAAAAATGATTTCAGAAAATGAAGTGATATTTACGCTTTGTACAATCGTACGTCTCAAAGCACTATTCATCGAATCGTTCAAAATTTTAAAGAAACTGGTTCGGAGGAAGGTAAAAGTAGAGCAATATATAATCGTAGTGGTCGTACAAGAACGTATTGATTTGGTATGTGAAAGTGTTGCTGAAGACCCAGAAATTTCCATTAGTCGACGTTCACAACAATTTGGACTCGGTGAATTCACAACATGACGTATTTTACGAAATCATTTGGCTCTGAAGGCATATAAGGTTCAAATAGCATAGGAACTAAAGCCACTGGATTATTCAAAACGTCGTGGATTTGTCAATTGGATCAAAAAACAAATAGATGAGTTTTCTCAAAAAATCATCTTTTGAGATGAAGTATACAAGGTGTCTCATTAAGGATGGATCGCGGCCGTATCTTGAAAACTATTTATCCCACAGCTTAAGGGGAAAAAAATTGTACTAAAAATGATCATGAGAAATTCACCAAAAATATTTTTAAGCTTCTAAAACGACCGCAAGAGGGCGTGACGAGCTAAACATTTTTAAAAATCATTTTTTTTTGTGTATTTTCAAGTGTTAACCGAGTAAGAAAAATTCTCAGTTATAATTAGCAAACTGTCTCCTACAACTTTGTTTTATGACATTTTGTCGTAACTTCGCGAATAATGAAGTGGGGGGGGGGGGGGGTCGTCTAATGTCCGTTTGCCTAAACCGATTTTCCTCAATTTGGATTCATTTAAAAGGCAATTGCTGGGACAATCAGATAATCTGAGAGATACATTATTTAGCTTAGCATTACAGCTTTTATTGCATGGCTAGAAAGGTAATTTAAAGAGAAATCATCCAGTGAAAACCTGAAATCGATATCTCTGACATGTCAGAAATATTTCGATTTTTCTGAAAAAATCAGTTATTATTTCACTACTACCGGCATTAAGTTAAAAAAATATTAACCTAATGTTTGCCTTCCTTCACACTTCACCCAGGCTTAGGACTGGTCCAAATTCGTCGTGCCATATTAATTTGGAGCGTGTTTAAAGGCCAACGGGACGACAACGAAGATAATAATAATAACAGTCAAATAAAATTAACAGCACAACAGTCTAATAATTAACAGAATCTGAACTTTAACGCCTTTCTAAATGTTCAAAATGCCTTCCATCCTTAGAAATGCAAAGATTTATTTTTCGACGAGTACTAAAAACGGCAGCTTCAATTTCCGCTCTTGAAATGCTGCTTATTGAATTTTGAATTATTTCAATCATGTTTTCTCGTGTGGTAGGTTTGAAAAACAAGGTCTTTTAGTCTTCCCCACAAGTAAAAATCGAGGACTGTCAAATCCAGTGAGCGCGCCGGCCACGAAAATAAACTACCCCGTCCTATCCAACGATTGAGAAACGAAGCATCCAAGAAGTTTCGAACCACCTGCGAGAAGTGGGCAGGGCATCCATCATGCTGGTACCACATTTGTCTTCTTGTTTCCAACGAAACATCTTCCATTAGTTCTGGCAGTCCATTTTGCAAAAAATTTAAATATGTTTCACTGTTCAAATGTCCATTAAAAATAAAGGGACCAATAATTTTGTCTCCCAAAACACCACACCATACGTTCACACTCCATCTATTTTGGTGGTTGATTTCTAACCTCCAAGTGGATTAGCAACTGCCCAGTAGTGCATATTATGTAAGTTAACGCCTCCATCACTGCTAAAAGTAGCTTCATCAGTCCATAGTATGCGTTTTAAGAATTGTTTATTTCCACTACACATATTTTTTAACCAGTGACAATAGTCTAACCGTCTGTCGAAATCGTTATCCAAAAGGGCTTGGTGTAAGACAACATGATAGGGGTGCAGCTTGTTATCTCTTAAGATTCGATGAACGGATGTCTTGCTAACACCTAATTGTTCAGATATTTGTCTGATACTTAAATGGGGGTTGGTTTCAACATAAGCCAGAACATTTACGACATTATCTCCATTACGAATCGAACGTAATCTGGTGCGGACTGGATCTGGATGCACAATTCCTGTTTCTCGTAAGCGTCTTGCTAGACGTGTAAACACCTTCTTCGAATAATGCCTTCTTTCGGGATATTGACTTGCATATTGCCGCTCTGCAATACATGCATTTTCAAAACATTGGAAATACACCGCCAACATGTCATAGGCCTCGTTATTCGTTAAAGGGATTGTTAGATATTAACTTAATATTACGGTAAAAATTAAAATTAACTGATTTTTTTCAGAAAAATCGAAATATCTCTTGACATGTCAGAGATATCGATTTCGGGTTTTCACTGGACGATTCCTCTTTAAATTACCCTTCTTGCCATGTAGTAAAAGCTGTACCATTCCATTTGAAAAAACTGAACAAAACTTCAAAAAAACTATTGTTGAATGTAACGCCACCTCGCGGTTTCATTTATAAACTAAATAATTTATCTCCCAGATTATCTGATTGTCCCAGCAATTGCCTTTTAAATGAATCCAAATTGAGGAAAATCGGTTTAGGCAAACGGACATTAGACGACCCCCCCGCACCCACCCCTCTATTCGTGAAATTACGACAAAATGTCATAAAACAAAGTTGTAGGAGACAGTTTGCTAATTATAACTGAGAATTTTTCTTACTCGGTTAACACTTGAAAATACACAAAAAAATGATTTTTAAAAATGTTTAGCTCGTCACGCCCTCTTGCGGTCGTTTTAGAAGCTTAAAAATATTGTTGGTGAATTTTTCATGATCATTTTTAGTACAATTTTTTTTCCCCAAAGCTGTGGGATAAATAGTCTTTAAGATACGGCCGCGATCCATCCTTAATAGGACACCTGGTATTTTGAAATTGATGTGTATGTTAAACAAAATTGCAATATTTGGGGAGAGAAAAATCCACGACTGATTCATGAGAAACCTTTACATCCTAAACGAGTTACTGTTTGCTGTGCATTATAGTCAAGAGATGTAATTGGGGTGAATATTTTTCAGGATGCTGCTGGTGAAGCTGTAACTTTTGCTGAATCTGGATTTTTGTCGGCTGAATTCAATAATATTGATCTGCAGGATATGTGATTCCAACTGGATGATTCTACATCTCACTCTTCTAATGAAACAATTGATTTATTGAGAGAAAAATTTTAAGTTATTGCAAGAAACGGGGATGTTAATTGACCACCAAGATCATGTGATTTGAATATCGTTGGACTATTTTCTTTGGAATTGCGTGAAAAGCCATGTCTATAAGAACAATCCACAATCAATTCTTGAACTAAAGGATGGAATTATTCCAATCATTTCTGAGATGTAGCCACGGTTTCCAAAATGTTGACAAAAGAGCGGACGTTTGTGGAGCTGCAAGAGTTGGTTATCTGACAGATATTGCCTTTCGTGTTAAAATGCCATACACCATGCTTGAATTATCAATAAAAAGTTTTTTTTTAAATCAACGCCAATTCTGTGGTTTATTCAAGAATTTAAAAAACCACTAAATTTTAAAGACCCTTTACCTGTGATGATTTTTGAATTTTACGCCTTGAAGATTTCATTAAGGTCGAGCTCCATTCTCTTGAATTGATCTGACTTTTCTTGATAAAATGATGCTTTTGTAATTTACCTCAGCTCTGTCTACTGTTTTTATATAGCTAAAAAAATATTATTTAGCCAAAAAAAATTAATAAAAAATAAAAAAAAACATTCCTAGTTTAAAACGAAGAATTAAACATACATATTAGGCTAAAATTAGATGAAAAAAAAAACAAATCCTTCCTTCTTATGTTAATTTCGACGACACCATTTTAGAATTATCTTGTCACATACTAATGGAATGCACCTCAGGTGTAGCAACTGAACTAAGAAACTGCATTAGTCCCTTTAGTTTTCAGCTATAGCCAGATATTTACATTTATGATAAATTACTTTACTATGTCTGAAATGTACTATTCACTTTGGAAATTATTGAAGACTTACTGAGAGTTACTTACTTGAAATAGTAAATTTCTAAATATATAGTTTTTATTATTGAAGCTTTATAAATGGTAATTTTTAGTGTGTCCGAACTTCTAAGAGGAGTCGCTGTCAAACGAACTATGAGTTTACGCGCAAATCTGCAAATCTGTGTCTCAATAGTAGGGCAAATTATCATAGAAAGTTTAACATCAGTGCAACGCTTGCAAATTGTCGAAATTTTTATCAAAATTAGTGATCTGTGCTCCAAACTTAAAACACTTAAAGCACTTCGTGCTCTATTCCCTGAATTATTGACAAATTCCGAACGCATTTCACGCTGCTCCATATTAAAACATAAACAAGACAAACAACTGTTCGTTCTGAAGAAAATATCGCCGCTGCTGCTGGCAGTGTTGATAAAGACCCAAATTTATCAATTCCTCTGTGTTCTCAGGTATTTGGGCGTTGTCATTCGACTACATAGATTAATTAATTTCGAATTTGAATGGTATTGATCTGGAGGAGATGTGGTTCGAACAGGACGGCGCCACATGTCATACAGCCAACGTAAAAATCGATTTAATAAGGGAACACCTCGGTGAAAATTATTCAGAGGAACGAACTTGTTAATTAGCTGCCAAGGTCATGTGATTTAACGCGTTTAGATTATTTTCTTTCTTTGGTGTTATATTAAATCGTTGGTATATGCCTATAATCGTCGAAATTTGATTGAGATAGTGCGCTTTGTCAGAAGTAGCCGCGGCGGACATTTCGAAATTGTTTTCAAGCATTAATGCCATTGAATGTTTTTTCACATAAAACAAGTAGTTTCAAGGTATCTAATTCGGTTGTTATTTTATTTGAATTTAAAATTTAGATGCACTAAAAAATCACCCTATACAGGTAATATTGTACATGTCAACTGAATGACAACAAGGGAAAAATAACTACCAACAAATGTGATATAATAAGAATAGATGAACAATTTTACACAGAATTATATAAGGAATTACAAGTCAAGACGGTATGGAAAACGAGAGCAGCAAACCTGAGACAAAGAGGTGCGAAAGATTTTAACGAAGAATAAAAACATTGACAGAAGCGACAAAACTAAAACATGATATAAAGGCCTGGAACAGGTTTATAATGTGAGATATAAACACCCTTATACCCTATGGGTAACCAAGTGGTATGATTATATATATATATATATATATATATATATATATATATATATATATATATATATATATATATATATATCTATATATATATATATATATATATATATATATATATATATATATATATGTATATGTATATATATATATATATATATATATATATATATATATATATATATATATATATATATATATATATATAAATATATATTTAACGACGTCATCAGTTCGGTCTACTTTCGTGAACATTTGCCATCAAGCGGTATCCACTCCAGGATTGCCTTGGTCCATCTGTCGTCCCATCGCCTCGCTATATGGCCTGCTCATCTACATTTCAATTGTTTTACTCTTCCCGTGCTGTCACAGACTTACGTTTGTTCCCTGACCCAAGCGCAGGGCTTTCTGTCTCGTCTTATAATGCCAAGCATACATCTTTCCATTCCCCTCTGTGCTGCCCGAAGTTTTTGAATTGATTGCGATGCGAGTGTTCAGCTCGCATCGCAATCGCTTCCGTATGTCATAACGAGTAGGACGCACTGATCGAAGACTTTTCTTTTCAGACAAAGTGGGAGTCTGCTCTTAAACACTATGTTGAGCCTGCCAAATGCCTGCTAGCCACATTTAACACGCCGTTCCACCTCCCGGGCGGTATCCGCCTCCATAGAAATCATCTGCCCAAGATATATAAAGTGGTCCACAATATCCAAATTCCTTCCTATAATTGAAATTCTTCTGTCTTCAGCAAATTTATTGAACATAACTTAACTCTTTTTTCAGGTTTATTTTAAAGCCAAGTGGTTCCACAGCTCTTTGCAGCTGTTATATGTGTCTTTGCATCTAAGATGGTTTAAGTTTGCACCATTGATCTTTACACCATCCTGTTCTCAATCCAGTTTACGGAATACTTCTACAAGCCAACCGAGAAAAGAATAGGCAATATTGCGTAACCCTATCATACACCTCGTCCTACATTAATTCCCACTTCAAGGTCATCAAGGTGAATTGTCGCTGTAGCTCCCTCATATATCGAGCCTTATAGGTTTACATATGCTTTGTCTACTACCTAGCTAAGTAGTGCATCCATTATGACATGCTTTGAGATTGAGTCAAAAGCGTTTTCGTAGTCGATAAAAGCCAAGCACAGTGTCATGGTGTATTAGTTGTGCCTTTCTATGGCCTGTTGTACAACCTGGATGTGATCCATTATACTGAATCCACTTCTGAATCATGCTTGTTCTCTTGGTTGTGCGTCATTCAGTTTTTTTAATATTCATTTAGATATTATCTTAGTGAAAACTTTATACATTACTAATAGGAGGCTTATTGGACGGTAGTTCTTTAAATCTTCATGTGTTCCTTTTTTATGTAAAAGGATCGCTACATTTTAGTACGTCCTGATCCATGCGCAGGACTTTCTGTCTCGTCTTGTAATGCCAAGCATACATCTTTCCATTCCCCTCTGTATATATACATCTTTCCATTCCCCTCTGTATATATATATATATATATATATATATATATATATATATATATATATATATATATATATATATATATATATATATATATATATAAAGCCTATTTGTGAATGACAGTAAGAATGACGCGCAATCGTCACAGTGCGCTTGAGCGTTTGCTCCCAGCATGCTCTGCGGGCGTTTAGGCGCCATTTGCGGCAGTATCATCTGTCTATATACTGAGCTGTAGAGGTTTATAATGTTTAAGAAAATTGGGAGGCCCGCCGACTTTGAGATACGATCTGTAATTCGATTCTTGAGTGTAAGAAACTTTGCAGTAGCGGAAATCCACCATCAGATTTATGAGGTTTATTTTGATAGTGACAGTAAAGATGATGATCCACGCTCTGAACGATCTTCTCTGATTTCTGAAGATTTAGCTCAACAAAATTCAAGAAAACATTCGACGATTCACGATTTCAAAGTTATCAAGTAAATTTCCACAAGTTTTAAGGTCAGCTTTTTACACCACTGTTTCGAAGAAACTGAATTATCGAAAAGTGTGTTCTCGGTGGATTCCAAGACTACTTTCTGACGATCACAAAACAAAGAGATCGAGCTGTGATTTATCGTTTTTGACTCGATACAATCAGGAAGGAGATGAATTGTTATACCACATCGTTACAGGAGATGAGACTTGGGTGACCCACATGGCTTCTGAGTCTAAGCAACAGTCAATAGAATGACGACACACATCGTCGCCAACAAGAGTAAAAGCCAAACAGACAATTTCAGCACGAAAGATCATGACTACTATCTTTTGGGGAAGGAAAGGAATTTTGTTAGTGGATTTTGTGCCGAGAGGCACAACAATCAATTCTTATGCGTATTGTGTCACCTTGAGAAAACTCCGTCGTGCCATACAAAACAAGCGGCGTGCCATACAAAACAACCTACTTTCTTCCGATGTGATGTTGCTCCATGACAATACAAGTTCACATGTTTCCGCCCAAACATTAGGTTTAATCAAGTCTTTTGGATGGCAAAACTGGACTTTACAGTCCAAATCTTGCACCCAGTGATTTTCACTTGTTTCGGTACTTAAAGGAGTTCTTTGGTAGTCAACGGTTCAACGTCGACGAAGAAGTAAAAACTGTAGTCATAGATTGGGCTTATTCACAGACCGCAGATTTCTTTGAGATTGGAATTCAAAAACTTGTTGAGTGGTATTGCAAATATTTGAACAAACATGGAAATTATGTAGAAAATTAAGTAAAAGTATGTAGAACATGGAAAAAATATGTTTTAATAATATTTATAATATTTTTCTTCTTACTAAAAAACGGACGTTATTTAAAAAATATACTAATAAAAAAAATTTTAAAAATATAATATATATATATATATATATATATATATATATATATATATATATATATATATATATATATATATATATATATATATAATATATACATTTTTCTCCTTTAAAATAATCCCTACTCACTGTAATACACTTATTCCAACATTTCTTCCAATCCAGTTTTTGTACTCTAGTTCTGGAATTTTCTTCAACCGACCCTCTTGAATGGACTCAAAGTGCTGTCCATAAAGTGGACAGTATTCTTCAAAATTGGTCCAAATGATATTCCGGTAATATCTACAATGTCTTTACTATCTGCGATTACTCAGTAGAAAAACCAGGATTTTCTTAATGTTTTCTTTATCGGTCGGTTTTTATCAAGGAACGTGTGCCTGATTGAGGTACATCTTGCACTGCTTCTTTACCATCACTAAAGTCCTTTTACCATTTGTAAACATTGTTTTATACATAGCTTCATCTCAATAACACTTTCTTAACATTTTTAACCTTGAAAGAGGTTTCGTTCTTTAGATAAAATTTAATGCAAATTCTTTGCTCGATGAAATTATCTATTTTAAAAATGGTTGACAAAAATCCCTTTACTTTCTGATCATAGTATTATATCATTATATCTACTAGGTTTCTAGGCGTTAGACTAAATGCGATTTCAGTTACGTCAGCTAATTGGAAAAAACTTATTTTAGTCCTACTTCCTTTAACTAATTCTATTGCCAAGCTTGCAGTCCAATCTGTTTTACCACCTATGAAATTCAGAAATACTAATTTAATTCCGCGTATAATTTTAGATTCCTGTTTTAACTACTGCGACTCTCAAAGACTTTTCTTAATTTATTCAGGTCGACAAAGGAAAAGCAGACTTTGATCAGTTCGTGGTTAAATTTATTTTACCCAAAGTTAATTGAATAGTTTACTAATTAGCTTTAGTGCAGTTGCACTTTGCACCGTAAGACCTGCACGGAAGATAAAGTGCTGCATCTTGGCTGAGAAATGTGTTCGCTTTTGATCTCTAATTGTTTAACTTGCGACTGGGAAAACTTAATAATTGTTTTCGTTGTCTATTGTTTTCGTTGTCTGCTGAATTTTGTAGATATTTTCATTAAGCATTACAAAACATTTAATACAAAAATTATGATATGACCTTGCTCATAGACATTAGACATGAACCATTTTTATATGCTTTAGGTAACATTCAAAATATATAATAAATATTGAGAGATAACAAAGCTCTATGTAGAATTGTCGGTATACTGGATACAAGATCATAAAAGTCTTTTCGGCTAATTCCTTCCAATCTTTCGATTCATGAACTTTGAAAAAATCCACGAATGTCCGATTTGTGACAAATTATAAGTCTGTGGTTGCCCATTTAAACGTCTTTATAGAAGCAATAATTGGAGACTCTCTTATAACATGGGGATGTAGCAGTCATTATTCGTGCGATCTTTGCTCAAATACAGTTTTCCCATATACCAGTCCACGATGTTACTATTACCAAATTTTACTGTCAGAATAAATCGTACAAAGTTTTCCAAGAAGAGTATCATAACTTTGAAACGCAATAGCAGCAACATTGTTTTAAATGCAAATATCACTCATAGACTGACGTGTTCAGTTCATTAATCAATTGTTGGAAGGCGACTCCCACTTTGAGGAAAACAATATTTTCTGACGAAGCGTACTTTTTCTTAAAGGGTTCGTGAAGAAACATAACTGAAGGTTTTAGCACAAGAAAAATCCTCAAGTGATTCAGGGCATTTCTTTTCATCGTCAGAAAGTCATACTTTTGTGCAGTTTTTGATCTGAAGGGGTAATAAGACCTGATTTTTGTAAGACGATGGTAGAACTCGTGTTATTGTTAATGGCGTACTACAGGAATATTCTCGGTGATAGTGCAAACTCGTGTATGATCAGTTTGTAAAAAAAAGATATAAATAAATAGAATAATTTAAAAAAATGCAAGTCTTTGTTGGCTTTCAAAAATTTGTTATTTTGAAATTATGTTTTTTTGGGTAACTTGAAATCATAGGTCTACGCAATCAAACCATGAACCCTTAATTCATTCAATTATGCCTGATTTATTGCCCAAAGCCATAGAAAATTGGATTTATCGAATCCGCTCCTGCAGACGAAGTCGAGATGGCCATTTATTAAATGTCATATTCAGGAGATGAATGCAACAAAAATAAAAACATTCCCCTTTAAATGGTTTTTGTTAAATTTACTTTTAACATCGGTAGCAATACTACTGGCTAACCCTTTGCATACGTTTCCCGAATAAAGGATGTAAAGGAAACTGCTTTCGTAAAAAAGTTCGCTTTCCAAAAAAAGTTCCCTTAAAACATGCATCCTAAATACAATATTTGCGTGGAAAACAAGTTCAATTTTCTTAACAATGGAAATGTCTATTTTCGTCTTGTTTATATCGATCTATCGGAATTCAGTTTTTGTTACATTGGTCTCAAATGTATTATTTGAAAATAAATCAAATATTTTTATAGTTATTTATTCCATAAGTTCCCGTATAAATTTGGTTTGTTTTCTATCAAAAAAAAAGGAAAACTTACACATTATTGTCACTTAATGTCAAAGTTGAAATTACGGCAATTTTTAACATCTTAATAGGCTTTAAACGATTAGCGATTCTTTTAATACCATTTTGGATGTCCCGATTCCTATGCGTGTTGACAAATTCTAGATTTATTAAAATCGCCCTTTCTAAAAATGTTTTCATGTTCTTTTATTCTAACATCTAACCGTCTAGATGTCTCACCTATATAAAATTTGGCACATTCGCGGGGAATTTTATAAACTACATTTTTGTATTTATCACTTAATTTTAAGTTTATTTATACGTATACTCGATCTCTTTGGATTAGGACACAATTTAGCAGCATAACTCTTACTTAAACGTAAAATAAAATTAAGTTTCAATCAATTGTTTGATTTCAAACAATTGAAGTTTCTATTCAAATCAATAAAACAGTAATAAACATTTTTATTATCTGCATGTATTTAATTCGTTATCTTAGGTTTAGTTTTCTTCATTATCAGTCTCTTCATCACGGTAATATTCATTGCAAAGAAATATAGCGTGGTCCCGGCAAATATTCTTCAGACAAGCGGTAATATTCATTGTATCTTGGATTGTTTCCTGTTTTTAGGATGAGCTTCCTATGCATGCACTGGAACTTATGCCTGCTTCGTTAAATTAGCGTCACTTATGTTTAAGTGATCCTAATTTTTCTTTTAAGTTTCTTCGGAAGGTACCATCTCAGCTACGGTGAACATCGTAGCTTTTTTCCTATAGCTCATTCAAGGAAGTAATGGTTGTACGTCATCAAAATCTATGATGCACTCACGTTACAATATTGCCACATCTACACCAAAATACCGAGACTTTGGCTTTTGTTTGATCGATAAAACTGTAAATGAAAAAGTGACACGAAAAGTTTTTCTTTAAAAGTTTTTATCAAAAATCTGTTTTGAAACTTCTTCTTTTGAACATAGCGGCTTTTCATTTATCCATCAGTGTGTTGTGATATGGTGCATTATCCATGACAATAACTGATGACTCCTCCGATTTTCAACTGCTGGTTTTCAAACCAAAACATATAATCGCCTCTTGTTTTAGAAGAGAAAACTAATTCGGCCTCTGGAATAAAGCCATTCTTGTTTCCAGCATAAGGAACAATATATCTACAATAACATGTTATTATTGATACGTCTTAAAACATCTATCCATGACAACATGACTTTAATGGCTCCTAAGTATTAGGTATAGGACACACATTTTTCCATCAACTTTTGTAGTCTTTACACTCCTCTTGTTATCATCTTGCCATGAGTGACTGAAGGTCCCATTTTGAAGAAATATCCATGTTTCATCCAAATAAACAATATCAAACAGAGATTCGTCTTCAAAAATTGGATTCGTCCAAATATCTGGACATCCATAAAAGAGCTGCATGTTGATTAGTTTTTCATGAATACTTTCAAGATTAACCGTTTGTTCTGAAATGGTTTCATAATATTTCATAATAATACAATATTACCATGTAAATCTATTCTCTTTTTTCATACATTTCATAGATTTGATTGCGAATTGAGCCCACATCTAGATTAGTTACTTGTTTTGGATGTAGACGCTTTTTCTTCAGTGATGTTAAGATTTCGTTATTCTTCAACTTTTTTGAAATTGGACTAACTGTACTAATATTAATATTTAGTGCAGCCGAAACTCGCTAAAAAGCTCCAATTAACAAAAACACTTACTAAGTTATTAATACATACTTCTCTCACAGTGTTTAATTTCAAAATAGGAGCCTCATTATCTCGTTCCTGTTCAAAATAATTAATAAGTGACGAGACAAGTTGCTTAGATCAACTGCTTAACGCTTTTGGCATTTTTTGCAATTATAATAGCAGATTTTTTACTACAGATCTCATAAAAACAGAAACTAAAAAACCAGAAAATAGCTAAAGCAGCAAAGAATGCAATTAAAATAATTCAAAACTTTTGAAGCCACAGCTCAAAAACGCCTAGGAGATGAAAATGATAGTTTCGACGAAGAAAGTTGTGTTAGGCCGGCAACACTGTCCAGAACCACAAACCTAAATGTTATCTTGACAGCGAATTGTGCAACCATTATTTTCTGAATGAGCTTACATACTCTTTTATCAGCTGCATTCCCAATTCACGTAAATATTTTCGTATTTTTTCAATAATTATTGTTGATTCCTGCAATATCTAGAATATGAAAAATTAAGGCATCCGTAATTTTTGTCAAAGGCCACGTATTGTTTTTTTCTTGACGTCGAACACATTTTACTTATTTGTTAATTATACTAATTGGTCTTCGCCTACAAGCCATTTTAAATAATAAAAAATTGAAAATACGAACTGTGTTAGACGATATTGCCAAAAATATTATCTCGAAGAGCATCGCACGTAATTTTTTCGACGTTGGGCGTTTACGCTGCCACTAAAACAAATGCTATCTGTACGTTACGGACCGCGTGCAGGAAAGGCGTATATAGCAGTGGCGGCTTGTGGGTTTTTATAGTGGGAGGGCGTAGAAGAAAATAGTGCTGCGGAAGATTTTTTTTGCTTTCCCCTTCCGCCTTTTTACTTTTCGTCCTATTGAAATCCTATACAGAAGGCGAACCATTAAACTTAAAGCATTAAAATTTTGTATTGTTACTACTTACAAGGACGTTAGAGGATGGGTCGTTGCTTGTTGCGCATATAAAGGAATGAATAAATAGGTACTTACCATTTCCCGAAGAGTAAACTATTCAAACAAACCACACAAAATATTATTGTACTTCTGCCCTATTTTTATATTCTTTTTGAACTTGACCCAAATTCAACACGGGCATCGGACGACTGTTAGTTTTTAATTCAACTTTCCCCTCCAAACTTAAATTAGTCATTATTAACTGTTTAAGTCAGACACCTTCATGTTTGCAATTAAAAGTTAATTATTTTTATTTTAAGTACTACCCAGTGTATACACACGTAGCAAATCACGTTGCCAAGGCCAACAAGTATTCTCAAGGCGAATGAAATATGCGACGAGACGCATACAAACGCTCCGTACCCATCAAATCAGTGTTTAAAACGAATTACCGATACGCTCGGGCGCAGGGAATCTACGTCCAAATCGCATGTTTTAGAAAGCAGTTAAACCCCCGAATTCGGACAACCAACAAAACAATTAACGCCAATGACGAGATAATATGACGTGGCGTACGGTTGCTGGAGGTAAACGCCCGACCAACGATGTAAAAATTGTGGAGAGGGGATGAAATTTTTTTCCGCATTATTTGTTGTGATGGGTCAACAGACGTTCTTCTACATTTGGAGATTTTAATTTTTACTAATATCTTAAAATGAGTTAAAGGAAAGGAACTTAACGGAAATAAAATATGGTGTTTTACTCTGAAAAATTGTTTACTGTGATAAATGCTGGAGGGGCGGCGCCCCAATGCCCTCCCTCACGAGCCGCCACTGGTATATAGCCTTTTGCCTATGTGGTGAGTCTATAAGAGGCTACTAAAGAGGGGAAATACTTGTGAAGTAGATGTAAGATTTTATGACCGAAAATGTATGAAAGGCGGTCGATTCGATGCCACGTTGATTCAATTTACGAAAGTACTTTCCCTTACACCTTGTATAACCCGATTAAACTTTCCATCCTATTATGTGTTTTCAATAAAAGTAAATTCTGTAATTGCCCGACCGTTTCATGTCGAGCATTTTGTACAATAAAAGAGCAAAATATTTCTACACTATGTTATGATTAACCACCAGTTAATCTATGGTGAGTGAATTAAATAACAAATTTATTTCGAATGCATCTAGTTTCCGTTGAGTAAATTGTTTGTCCATTTAAATTTAATATTTAATATGCTGCATAAATTAAATCGCTTTTAGAACGCACATAAAATTACAAATAAATAAATGGAAAATATGCTTTCGGTATTTATTGTAGTCCGTATAATAAATTTATTTTACCAGCAAATTCGCGTAAAATAGATTATAAATTCTGTTTAATCAATATGATTTAAAGAACACGGTCGTATTATAGTTTGGACTATAAATAATGAAAAATCCAGAGAACAGAGACGATTGTACGTATTAGATCCTACTTAGTTCTTGATTAAACTTAAACGATCTAAAACGCCTGGGACAACAAAAATAGTGGGTGATGAAGAATATTAATTCTACTAGAAGAAAAGCACTACTAGAGTTCGAATAGAGGCGTCGAATCGGCCGCAGCTGTTATTTTATAACTAAAAACAAAATATTTTATAACTATAAAGTTATTTCATATTAAGGTCTAACAATTGTTATTGATGTGAACAAATAACAGGTACACTGTTAATATCATATGGAGTTTCGTAGTCGTTGGCGCGTTTCCGCTTCTAAATGAAATAAGAAATAACAGGTAGACAGGCAAATAATAGGTAGCGCATTTAATAACCTATAGAAAATAATAGTCGTGGTCGTAGTTTTGTCGTAGTTTGCTGTTGCCGTTTTTTTACCCCTAGAGAGATCTGTAATCTGCCCAGAGGGCAATAAGCGTTTGTTTTGACTAGAGAGAAGTGACATGTAGAGTATCATTCCAGTGGGTGATCTCCTTATAAATTATTATTTAAATCTTAAATCTAGAGTACATTTTTCAAATCAGTCTTAAATTTAACTTATCTGTGTCTTGTAGTCAAGTCTGATGGTAGCAAATATTTTAGCCTACGCACTTCACTGTTATCAAATACATTCAACTATAATTCGCACTGAAACGATGTATGGTTTCCTTTATAAATTCCAGAGAGATATCATGTTGAATGACCTCGTTGGGGACGTAGTAAGGTGCGTCTACGATGGCTCGTAATACCTTGTTCTGGAACCTTTGCAGGATCTTAATGTTAAAGTCACAGGCCATACCCCACAGTTGTCCAAGTCTAAACGGGCTCAAGAATGGACTTGTATAGCAATACCTTGTTGTCTAAGGATAATTTCGATTTACGACCAATGAGCCAATACAAATGACTTAGTTGCTTGCGCTAGCTGCTTGCGCTTTGTTTTTTTCCATATTAGGCGTCAGTCTAAATGCATGCCGAGATATGACAGTTAATGCATGCCGAGCTGACAGTTATTAATTCTTACATGGGGACATGTTTCTCTACGTAATGTAAAATGCCACATGCATGGACTTGGTTTCATTCGCTTTGATGCGCCATGTTTTTAGCTATTGAGGCATTTTATTTAGATTCGCTTGAAGAGGCTGATACTGGATCAGTGTGTTCTTGGTTGGTAGTGGTTCTTGTTTTCGGTAGGTCCGCTGTATATAAGAGGTATAGTATCGGCATGCCGCGTTTAGTAATTTTACAAAATAACAGGAAGTCGATGTCAGCGGTCGACACTGGGCAGCATTATTGATAAAGTTGAGTGAGTCGATGTTTCGAGAAGAATGTTTGGAATAAGTGTATTTTTATATTATTAATAAACACATATATTCTTTATATATAAGTTATTTAACTATTTGGTTATTGGAATGTAAAAATTTATAATTAAAAACAATCACTTCGACTCTGCCTACAAAGTAATAAGGGGAACCCCCGCATAGTCCATTGCCAACCTTTAAACTATGAAATGACTAGACCACATTAGATACGAGCAACTCCGCAAATGTCTGCATATTTCACATTTATACATTAATAAAATTAAAATATAATTCCAATTTATATTATTATAATATCTACTAGTTACTGTTAGTAGTATGCATTAAATTATTTAGATGTATTCAAATTCTGTTTATCAAGTCAGACTAAAATTAAATATATAGGTAGTGGGAATATTAAAAAATCGCAATAAAATAAAATTACATTTTTGTAATATGTGTTCACTGTCCAGATTACCAGAATCTTACATTTAAAACAGAATTATTACTAAAATCGAAATGTTATATCTATTATTTAAAAATTTCTTTATTGTGACTTTATACCTACTCCTTTTTCATATAATGAATCTGTTCTGTGCGGATAATAAACGATTGTATTTTATTTTATGCCTTTGATAATTTTGTAGAAATGATCTAAAGCGGTTATTTTAGTAATTATTGTTATATGGTAAATACGGATGTGCTCCCGGACTAATAGTCTAGCGTATTCTTCCATCCGCGAAACACTACGAACTAACATTGTAAAATGTCTGTCACAAGAGCAATGTAAGCGAAATGTGACAACATTTTTAAAATAACAAAAATAACAGTAAAATACAGTGTTATTTCTAACAATTATTTAAAAATATCACTAACAGTTCCAACTGTTACTTAAAAATAACAGTTTTGCCCATCTCTACTGCAAGCCATTTCTAAATACAAGCCAAGGAAATTTCAAAAGGAAAATCGGGTGACCAAAGACCCACGCCAAAAAGGTGTAGCTGTATATGTGTTGGAAACAGTTGGGCGTAGTGTATTATGAATACCTCGCTAGATAGAAGCCTTTACTGCATCTATGTTAATTACTCAAGTGAAATGTGTTGTTTCAAATGTTTTCCAATGGCATTTGTAATACAGTTCTTAATACTATATTGAGATCATAAACATTTTCATAATTTATATCTTTTTAAAACTGTTTTGAATATTCTAGAGGGGAAGTGAAACTATTGGGTTGGTAACAAATTTCTTTAGATCATGTCAACTTCTATTCGCTGTTGGTGTAACAAAATAATTGGGCAGCTCGACTTCGCATCTGAAAGGCAAATGTACGTTGATTTCGGAACTGATTCGTTTCGCAGACACTATTGTTTTTCATCGTTATGAAAATGAAAGCAAATAACGTTTTTTGACGTTATTTGTTATTCATTACTCAAACATTGGCAAACATGCAGCTGATGCTAGCTAGAATACCAGACGTGGAGGTTAATAATTAATAATTTTAATATTTTTTGTCCATTGCGTCTCTAACCTCTTTCGCTATGTGTGATGGGGCGTTGTCGTGCTGCAAAATCACTTCTTCGCGTCTTGTAGCCCATTCTGGTCGCTTTTCGTCTCGTATTAAATGTTTCATCTGATTTTAGAAGCTCATGATACACGACACTGCTGATCCCACAAAATGCACAGCGTTGTCTTCTTTCCAGAGAAAATCGGTCTTGCGTTCGATATTGATGATTGTCCTGGGTCAACAAAAAAAAAAAAAAAAAAAAAAAAAATATATATATATATATATATATATATATATATATATATATATATATATATATATATATATATATATATATCGATTTTTCATCTTCAGTCACAATTCGATGCAAGTCTTTTTTTGATGCCGAGAAAGCTTTGCACACACTTTTTTCGCTTTTCCTTCTGTCGTTCAGCTAATTTGGTATCCATTTTCTTGCCTTCTAGATCTTTCCCATGGCATGTGGACAAATGATTCAGCGACCAACATTTAACCTTGCCACCATTTGTTGTTGAAATTTTCATATCGCCTTCTTCCAACAATGCTTGCAATTTGGTATATTAACATTTTCCAGTTGACCTGGGCATTCTTTGTCTTTCAACTCAAAAACCCCACTTTTAAATCGTCTAAACCGGGGGTCTTTAAACTTTCCAGCCTTAGGGCCATACTGATTACTCCAGTAAGTTCCAAAGACCAAAACCGTTTTAATTTTCCTGCCATTATTTATAATTTCTAAACTAGTCCCCGAGTACGAGCCCTAAACGAGCATACGCTTGCTAAATTCACTAGTCACGATGACACTTGCGGGCCTTAGTTTGAAGACCTTTGGTCTAAACCAACGCCCACGAGCGTCTTGTGTTGGGTCATTGTCACCGTAAATTTTCAAAACGTAAAGTTTTTTATACGACAGTTTCACTTGCGTTTTTATTTTCTTTGAACAAGAAAAGCAAATGCAAATGCTCTTTCTTTGCCGCCAAACTCGACAGTTTACGATGTAATATTTGACGCTAACTTCGAAATATTATATCAATGAAGTTTTGAAACGTACTGCCGTAGCAACAAAATGATATAAGGGATTAGATTGTGACTCGACAATTGTTTCCAGCGCCATCTCTTAAAAAAAATATTACGCCTTACACCTGGTGTACGGCTCGGTCCGTTCATGGGGATAATGCCATTACAAAACACATCTGTGAAAAATTTGTTTCTGAAATCAATTTTATTCTACCTTATATATCCTGTACAAATGTCAGCAAGAAATCTTGGATCGCTTTTATAAATCGAAGCTTAGGCCAGCTCATATCCAACCATCTGCCATTTACAGCGATAACGTTAAACAAGAAAAAGGAAATATATTAATAATATATAAAATCAGAGGGAAGAGCATCAAATCTTAAGAATTCTAAGTAACTTCGTACTAAAATACTTAATCTTACGTCCTATATATTCATAGAGATTGTGGAACCCAACGGTCGGGGGTGTAACTCCTGACTATTGTTGTCACGTTGGACGCAATCCAAAGATGTCAAAAAAACTCCCTATATATATATATATATATATATATATATATATATATATATATATATATATATATATATATATATATATATATATATGTATATATATATATATATATATATATATATATATATATATATATATATATATATATATATATATTAGCGTCTGACTTGTATCAAGCGGTTGAGTGGTCAGCGTCTCCAGTGGTCACCAGTGATGCGGCTGAGCTTTAAGTTTTGTAACTAACCCCTCAAGTCTTAACCTCCTAACCGTTAGAAAAGGAGCTAACATAGACACGGATCACTGCTTCACTAGAATCAAATTTACCTTAAATCCTCGAAAACAGAAAACAACAAATATTCAAAAGAGACTGCTAATACCAAAGTTCGACCCTACGAAAATAAAACCAACCCTAGGAGAAGAGCTTGATAAACAATCAGCCTTGAATTGACAAGAATTGAAAAAAAATATATTAAAACAGCCTTAAAGTTGGTCCCTTTAAAAAAACGTAGAGAACATCTGTGGTAGTATGAAGTTTGCGAGCAAAAAGTATTAAACCGATGTAAAGCATTCAAAAAGTGGAACAGTAAAAAAACAGCAATAAACTATAACATCTTTTTGGAAGTAAATATGTATATATTTATATAAAAGAAAATATGAAAACAATCAACTTAACGAAATAGAAAAAGATTTTCAAAAAAATAACACGCGAAATTTTTACAAAACATTTAAAACTATATTAACAGGCTATCAACCCGAACGTCTTTGCTTCCAAAACGAAAACGGACAATTAGCTCTAAATAACCAAGACAATTGCAAAGAACTTGCGAAATATTTTGAACAATTTCTAAACTGTCCTGAGTTCTTAAACAGATTACCAACACTAAACCCTAAACTAACAAACCCAGATTCATTACCACTGAATGAAGATGAAATAATTAGGCAAATCAAGCGACTTAAAAATAACAAAGCTTCTGGTGAAGGTGGAATCACTGCTGAACTTTTGAAATCCGCTGGTTCAGGTACAATCAAGGAAATAACCAAAATTCTACAAGAAGTTTGGCGAACCGAACGGATTCCGGAAGATTGGATAGCTGGTCTAATATATCCATAAGAAAGGAGATAGAACGGATGTATACAACTACAGAGGAATATATCTTCTCTCCGTTTGTTACAAGATACTATCTCAATGCCTACCTACCAGAGCATAGGGACAGTTGGAGCCTAAAATTGGTGAATATCCAGCAGGTTTTCGACCGGGCAGATCCTGTCCTGAATAGATCCTAAATCTAAACTAGATCCTAAGACATCAAAAACCGTACAATGATAATCTCGTCTGTACATTTGTGGATTTCAAAACAGCATATAATTGATACTATTGACCGCGAATCTTTATTACAAATCTTGAAAGGACAAGGACTAGATCTGAAAACGCTGGCAATTATTAAAGCAACACTAACTAACACAAGGTCTAAAGTTAAATTCATCGGTGACATCTCAGAGCCCTTCGAAATTAAAAATTGGAGTGAGGCAAAGGGATGGACCCTCGTTACTCTTATTTAACTATGTTCTAGAAAAAGTAATACAGGAGTGGCGTGAAAAAAATTCGGCCCTGAATATTGACCAGCCCATTAAACTGGGGAGAACCAACATCAAAACTGATTGTCTGGCATTTGCTGATGATCTAGCAATTTTGGCTCAAGGTATATTAACGGCACAAAAACAGATTGAAATCCTAAAAGAAACAGCAGAAAAGGTAAAGGACTAAGAGCACCATTTCTAAAATTAAAATATGGAAATATCAGACGAGTTTCTCAATTTAAATATTTGAGTGAAATAATCATAGAAAACGAGCTGAAAAAGCGGCCAATAAGGGTACATGTCAAAAAATGGAAACTGCATTGAGGCTTCCACAAAATATTTTCACCAAAAAATGCATATCTAAGAACACGAAACTGAGACATTACAATATAGTTATTAAGCCAGAATATCTATATGGCGCAGAAAGGCTCATTTTGAGTAGAAAGAAAAACATCGAGGAGATTGAAAAGAAGGACAAATTTTAGACCCCAAACAAATAAATAACCCAACATACGGACTTCGAGAAAACCAAGAAATCAAACAATATACCGATATACATAGTGATATGAGAAAAAAAGACTGAAATTTTACGGACACAAAACATATGAATCCGAGTAGGCTTACTAGAACAAATAGTCGAATCTTATGAAAATGGAAGTAGAGCTAAAATGGAAACAATGAAATGGATTGCTGCAATTAAAGAGGGCCTAAGATCGGCAAATATTACACAAAGTGAAATTCAGGATAGAAATTATTTCAGAGGAAGGCTAACAACAACATATATACATATATACATATATACATATATATATATATATATATATATATATATATATATATATATATATATATATATATATATATATATATATATATATATATATATATTTCTAAATCATTCGGGGTGTCGATCCGTTGATTCCAGTTTTTTATCCATACCATCCCTTACATTGGAAGGCATGTTTCGTCTGCTGGTAGTTAGACTCTTCAGGGTACGAACATATGCTCTCATCAAGAATACAGAGACCCTATCCACAATCAAACGGTGGTCGACCTGGTGGACCACGCTAAGTACAGTTAGAGGCGTTTGTTGTTGTTAGCCTTCCTTTGTGCTCATACTGATTTCATTCTTTCACTATGAGCTTATTTCCTTTCGTCAGACCAAGTTGTCCCAGTCTTCCTAAATTTTTCTCTCTGGCCAACCTCCTAAACGTTAACCTTGTGTCTGAAACAGTTTATATCCTGAATTTCACTTTAATTGCAACAATCATTTAATTTTATTGTTTAATTGTTTTGTTGTTAACAACATTTAATTGTTTCTATTTTAGGCCTACTCGTATTTTCATAAAATTCAACTATTTGTCTAGTTAGCCTACTCGGATTAATCTTTTTTCTCATATCGGTATGTATATCAGTGTATTGTTTGATTTTTTGCTTTTGTCGACGTCGGTATGTTGTGCTATTTATTTGCTTGGGGCTTAATATTTTTCTTATCGTTTTTTTTGTTTCAAATTTCCTCGATGTCTTTCTTTCTATTCAAAATGAGCGTTTCTGCACCATATAGACATTCTGGCTTAATAACTGTGTTGTAATGTATCAGTTTTGTGTTTTTAGATATGCATATTTTGTTGTAAATATTTTTTGTAAATCTCATTGCATTTTCCCTTTTTTTGACATCTACTCTTATTGTCCGCTTTTTTCAACCCGATTTCCATGATTATTTCACCCAAACATTTAAATTGAGAGACTCGTCTGATATTACCATATTTTGTTTTTAGAAATGGTGTTCTTAGTCTGTCGCGGCTCATGTATTGTGTCTTTTCAAAGGTAATTTGGAGTCCTACTTTTTTCTGTTTCTTTTAGGATTTCAATCTGTTTTTGTGCCGTTGATATATCTTGAGCTAAAATTGCTAGATCATCAGCAACTGCCAGACAATCTATTTTGATATTGGTTCTCGCCAGTTTAATGGGCTGGTCAATAGCTGTTTGATTTGCCTAATTATTTCATCTTTATATAAAATCTTCATCTTTAAAATATAGTGTAATGCATCTGAGTTTGTTTGTTTAGGGTTTAGTGTTGTTATCTGTTTAAGGGCTCAGGACAGTTTAGTAGTTGGTCAAAATAATTGCAAGTTATTTGTAATTGTCTTGGTTATTTAAAGCTAATTGTGCGTTTCCATTTTGGAAGCAAAGACTTTGGGGTTGATAGGCTGTTATTAGACTTTTAAATTTTCGATATTATACCTCGGTAAATTGAATCCAGCTATTAATTAAACCTTTGAGATGTACATGAGAGTATCCATTTCTGGCTTATTATTAACGAAATAGAATTTCCTGTAATGGCGAAACACTAAATTAATAAAAAAGACGAGGGCAACCAATAAAACTGTACTTGTATTCAGCATCAAAGGGTTCGCTTTTAGAAAGAATATTATTTTCGTATACTTTTACCTCTGTTCAAAAGATCTTTGTTGTAGTACAAAGTGCAATTTCCCGTATCAGAATATGGATTAATACGTATTCGTGGCGGTTGCGAGGGGCCTCGGAAAATTTTAAATAAAAATTTAAATTTCAAAGGCCACACAACCGAAAGTTAAGTAAAAATACGAGTGAAAATTGAAAAAACTAGAAATAAAGTTTTTGAGGGATCGGATATTGAATATTTATTGGATGTGTATTCGAACGCGAATTTTTATAAAAATTTGGTTGGGTGTTCTTGAAAAAATCATGAATATTTAATAGAAGTTAAAAAGTGATCTACATTATTATATATTCCTTGAGTTTTAATTCACCAACCGAAAGTTTTTTTCTGTTTTTATTAACAGGTAAACCAGCAATATAAATTTTTCTGGTTAAAAATCAGTTGTCAAAATTAAGATCTATGGTTAAGGCTCTATAGTTCAGTGTACACATATGTCCAACAGTTTGGAATATTTACAAATAGGATACCTACGCCTATGATACTCTAAAAATTGCGATAGATATTTATTTTAGACCGTTTTTGTATGAAAATAACAAAAACATTGTTTTGCTGATAACACTGGTTTATCGATTTTTGCCCATTCCGTTGATACTGGTATTTACACATTATTTCAGTTCTTTTTCATTTTTCAATCAATCCGTTTAAAAATGCCTAGAAACATAATATCTCATTTTAACAGATTGAGAGTAATTGCTTTGTTATAACACGGCTATAATTAAAGTGATATCGCGGAAATTGAGGTATTTCCCATTGTACTGCATCGAAAATGCATAAATAATTCCAAGAGACAAATCACGTAAAGGATCGCCCCACAAGTGGTAGAAAACGATCTACAACAGTTGCACAATATCGATGATATCGATGATAGCTCGAAGAAATCGACTAGAATCTACAAGTGTTATATCAAGGGAGCTTGTTAGGCATTTAAGGTGTAAATGTTTCACGACAAACGAAAACACGTAGACTAAAAGCGGTAAATTTGCATCGCAAAATACCTTTATGTGTTCCCAAACGAACCTTTCCACAAAAAAAAGGAAGATTGCAATACGCTCGAGAAATGTTGCATCATTGACCTAACTGGAGTAACGTGATGTTCACCGATGAAACGAGAATTGGCTTGATATTTGATCCACGAAGAACATTAGTTTAAGAGAGCTCCAGGTCGACAATCCTGACTAGAAACAGCGCAACCACGTATCCCATTTGAAGGTGATGTTTTGGAATCATAATATGAGGGGTACATGAACACCTCTACTGTTCCTGGAGAGAAGAGTCACTGATGCTGTGTACATGGAGGAAGTTTTAAATCTTGTTGTGTGTCTGTTCCGAGACACAGTGGGCGACGGATTTGTTTTCATGGATGACAATGCACCTCCTAATCGAACAGCAGCAGTACAAAATTTTCTTGAAGAAGAGCGAATAACCCAGTTAAAGTGGCCAGCAAATTCACTCACAACACATTCTGAAAACACACATCAAGAAACGAAACAACCCTTCTTTTACTCTGCGAGAACTAAAAGATGCTGCTCATAAAAAATGAGAAAATTCCACAAGCCCAAATTGATCATTTAATCGACAGCATGCCAAATCGCCTATAAACATCCATACAGACCCATGGAGGAACTACTGTTAATTATTTTTATTGAAAGTTGTTCTTTTTATTTATAAATTACTTTTAAAGGCATTTGGTACATTGTAATTTTTTGACTCCAAGGTAATAAATCAATTTTACACACATAGGTCATTTGGTGTCGAGTTTTCTTTAGTGCCAGTGAGAGTTGTAATAAAATAATGATTACGTTCAATTCTTCTATTGGAAGCTTCCGTGTAAAACACTAAACTCGAATAGATTTACCACCACCAGATAAGTCAAAATTACCATTGGAAAATTTTCTAAATCAGCGTTGACACTTATTGACTTTCAATACACCTCCACACATATCACACATTTTCTTTTTTGCAACCGTTGCATTAACACCGAATCGAAAATCAAACAGCATACAATGACGTAAATGTTCTTCATTTAGCGATTGCCCGCCATTTTACACCGACGTAATAAACGTTTGAATTTAGTTGTCACAAAGGTCAAGGCCACGTGTTGTAATATGTTGTAAAAAAAACCCTCTATATATTCACTCTCTGAACTAGACTGAAGCAAATATTCCACACTATTAATACTATAATACCACACTATAATTACTTCAAGCACTGTCCATCTCGACTGAAGAGTCCAACTGACGTGTACGGTTCGTTGTATTCACTTTTATAGCCGGCCGACCACAAAAGCGACTGCGCAGATTATATCGGAGTAGTTCGGGAGCATTGGCGACGCTCGGCAACGCTGTCGGGCATCCGTTTATTGATTTTTTCTACCTCGCGACCACGTTGCCACGTTTTTTCTTTTTTCAGAAAAGATTTCCATTCTTTTGGAATGTTGCGAGCGTCGTTTCGCGTATTCAGCTCACCTCTTTCTTCAAGGGCTTCTCTGATTGTTCGGACCTTGTAGTTTTCAATATTTGCTATTTCTTTGGCTCCTTTTGGCCTTTGTACAGCAATTTTTGCCTTATTTAAAAACAACTTAGAATAGTAACATAGGAAAAATTATTCAGATTCAGATGGCAAAAATAAACAATTTTAAACCGTTTACTCTGATAAGTTTTATTGCAATTACCGACAGAAATATAAATATAAAATTTGCCATATAGTGAGTATATTTCCAGTTTAAATTAATTATGTATATTAGGTGTTGCACTTTTTTTGTCCTCCAGTAAATATTGAGAAAGTATAGTTTCATTTATACTTCACCTAATGCAACATTATTCATTAAAATAAATATTTATCCCAAACGAAATTACAAAAATATATAATGGAATTATTAAGTTTTAGGAGTGCAAAACATACAAAGTTTGATAGAAATGTTTCAGAATGGTTGTGATTTTAATATTAATTGATTAATTAATATTAAAACGTCTGAAGTTAAGTGTACTATGTGAACTCTTTGATTTGCGTGATTACTTTAAGGAAATATAACTCACTTTTCTGATACTGAATTTCTAAAACTAGTTCTAGATACTGGATTTGGAAGATACTAGAATGGATAATTGTTGTGGATTTGGCAAGTTATCTGAAAGTCATCAAATGTTGCCGTAGGTTTTCTTTTATTGGACTAGGGATTTAATCTGTGTAATATATTGGACAAATTGAAAGAGGCTATTATATCCGTTTGTTCTGTGACAGCTCAAGACGATTCTCCAAAATATTAGACACTCTCAAGTGTTGTTCGCTTCGAATGAGTCGGTGAAGTTTTCATGTAATGATTTACGCAGATTATCTAATATAATAAATTTCATTAATATTTTTTTATATGTAATAACCAGTGAAATTCCAAAATTACAAGTGAAAAAATCAAAATTGTTAGGTTATAATAAAAATACAAAAAATACAAAAGTAACAAATTTGTAAAATTTGTCAAAGTTAACAATGTGTCAAGTGAAGATTAGACAAAGAATGTCATATTTCATATAAAAAAAATATGAAATTTATTATTCACTAAGATATATTTGGTAGGTTTTTACATATAAATTTGTATTGTTTATATAAATTATATATATTGTAGAATTGTTCTGAGGATGGTTTTATAAATCAACCGAAACGTTAACACAATAATAGAAAAATAATAATTTACTAATAATTAAATTTTAGACAATGATGATGATGGGCGACCTGTCGACCTGATGGGCGACTTTAATGCCCGAATCGGAGAAGCAAGAACTGGTGAAAATGCAACGGGCCTATATGGAAATGGCGAGCGGGACAATAGAGGTGACAGGCAGGTTGATTTTGCTGAAGAACAAGAACTTGATATTATGAATTCGTTTTAAAAGACAAATATCAACAGAAAATGGACATGGAAAAGCCCATCTGGACTCACAAGTGAAATTGATTACATCATGTCAAACGATAAAGCAATATTTTGCAATTGTACTATCCCTTAACAATTTTAATGTGGGAAGTGACCTCCGAATGGTAGATTAGGATAAACTGCCGAAAAGAGCGCGAAAGAGTAATAAGATCAAAAAGGGGCAAAGTGGATTCTGGGAAGCTGCTGGAGAGGAGCAGAAATTTTGAAATTGCTTTGTCAAATAGCGTTTCCGTGTTACAAGACCCTGAGGAGATGGGAATTACCGACCAATATGAAGAAATCGCCAACAATGTGCTTAAAACGGCGGCTTCAATAGCACCAGAAGATAAATGTTTCAAAGAGTCAACAATTTCCAATGAGACCTATGGATTCAGTATAATGGACCACATCCAGGTCCTACAGCAGGTCACAGAAAGACACAACGAATACACTATGCCACTGGGCTTGGCTTTTATCGATTATGAAAAAGCATTTCATTCAATCTCAAAGCGGGCCATAATGGATGCATTGCTTAATCAAGGTGTAGAGAAAGCCTATGTAAATCTACTAGGATCGATATATGATGAAGCTACAGCGACAGTCCACCTTGACGATCTTGAGGTTGGAATAAATGTTGATACGGCAGGGTGACGCAATATCGCCTCTCCTTTCCTCAGCCTATCTGGAAGAAGTATTCCATAATCTGGATTGGGAACGGGATGGAATAAAGATTAATGGTGTATACTTAAATCATCTTAAATTCGCAGATGATATCGTTCTTCTCTCCCAGGATCCAGAGAAGCTGCAAGGATACGTAAATGAGCTGCAATGGGCTGGGGAACAATTTGGCTTGAAAATAAACCAAATGAATTTGCTGAGGACAAAAGGATTTCTGTTTTCGAAGCGGATTTGGAAGTTGTGAATCACTATATATATATATATATATATATATATATATATATATATATATATATATATATATATATATATATATATCTTGGGCAGAGGGTTTCAATGGAAGAGGATACCCTCCGGGAGGTGGAACGACGCATTAAATGTGGCTGGTATGTATTTGGCAGGCTCAACATAGTGTTTAAGAGCAAACTACCACTTTGCCTGAAAAGAAAAGTCTTTGATCAGTGTGTCCTGCCCGTTATGATATATGGAAGTGAGACCCAGGTCTCGCAGGTGTCCAGGTGTCCAGACACTTACTACATCACAGTCAGTTCAAAAACTTCCAGTAACACAGAGAGGAATGGAAGATGTATGCTTCGTATTACTAGGCGGGATAGAAGGACCTGCACATGGATCAGAAAACAAATGAAAGTGAGTGACAGCATTAGAAGAATAAAGCAATTGAAATGGAAGTGGGTAGGCCATGTAGCGAGGCGATGGGACGAAAGATGGACTAGGGCGGTTCTGAAGTGATCCGCTTGATCGCAAACGTCGACGGAGAAAACCGAAAATACGATGGACCGATGACATTATTAAGTAATATATATATATATATATATATATATATATATATATATATATATATATATATATATATATATATATATATATATAGAATTGGGCTCTTGCCAAGAAGAACATTTTTATGGAAAACTATACTTAGATTCATTCTGTACATGTAGAAATATTGAAACTTGTTCCCCTTGTATAGAAAGAATATCGAACCTTCATGAATATTTTCATTAGCAGGTAGAGCATTTATTTCAGATGACAGTATCGCACTTAGAAAAGATGATTACCTGAAAAACGACATAAGAGTATCGAACACAACACTCAATACATTATTAAATAAACTAAGATTCCAGTATAAAACGTTTCCTTTAGTTTCGTCCTAAAAAACCGAAAATACTTACCAACAATCTAATTCTGTATAACAAATACGAACGAATCAAACATACAAAATTATATTAAGTGCCATTACTTATGTATTAATGGCTATCTTTGACGGCAGTATTAGCGAATAATGTTTTCAATAAAAGTCACGTTCAGCAAAAAAATATCAGAATAAATAACTTCCACAAGAACTTTACATCTACATTTTCAAATTCCATTAATATCTTTTACTCCGCTTTCTGTTATACGACTTTTGAAATTTAAGTTCTTGTCAAAAATATTCCGGGGGTCTAGTTAGAGTGTCTAAAAATCCTTAATACGGAATCCCTCTGGGGCAGAATTGCCTTTTATACTATGTCAAAGATGTTTGGGAGTGGGATAAAATAAATGTAAATGTAAACAACTCAAAGAGTGATATTATTTTGAATAATAACCCTTTGATACGTCAACAAAAACGCTTTCTTATTCACCGTGTTGATTTCTTCTTTTTGTCTTCCTTCAACTAAGTCTGCAAGGTTTGTTTTGTAAATAAAAAGATGAGCAGGTGAGGTAAACCCAGAATCTACATCAATTTGTAATGCAGATCTATGAGAGATCGGTATGGAATACCATATCGTTTAAATGGTCACTTCAACTTCTTTTACTAAGAATTTTTCACAAATCAACTACAAACGATTTTTCTACAATACCATTGCCCTATTTTGGCTACACCAGATTTGTTGTTACCTTTGATTATCTGAATTGTAGAATTATCGACCTAAAATTTTATTTAAATTTTGCTCCAAAAGGACAAGTTTATCGGCGTCAATTCGAACAAATTTTATCCGAAAGATCGATTGTCACACCACTACAATACATAAAATACAGCATAATTTAAACCAAGGATCGATCATGTTCCTAATTTCCACCTCAGGGTACAAAAAGTCATTAATGATTTCCTCAGCCAAACCATATCCCCACTTTCAGAAAAGAGTGGACTAATAATGCTTTTAGCCCAAAAACCACACCAAAAGTGACTCGTTCCGGATACATTGGTATCTCTTGGATTTGCCGTTAATGTTCTCAATCCCAAGTATCACCATTTTGTTTACTAGCTGTAAAGTCGAAAATGCTAAGTTTTAATGCCAGTTTAAAAAAAGGGGGAAAACAGAAAAGGGAATAAGTAAATGATAAAATTAGTATCATAAGCAGTGGTTTATTCGTTTATGTACGTAATGTCATAAAACATTTTCCAAAATCAACAATATTTTTGGATTTATAACTATTCATAAGAAGAAATTCGGTACTTTCATAACACGCAACCATTAAAAGAGCCAACCAAAATTTTGAAAAAGCCAAGTTCTAATTACAGGACTTACACAGTAAATTAACAAAATTATTTATTATTAGCTATATAAAATGTTTTATAAATACAAACTCTAAACAAATACAAACTGTAAACTAACTAGCCATGGTAATTTTAGGAACTATTACAATGTTATTTAAAAACATTTATAAAAAAATCTAAATTAAAAACAAAAATAAATAATTTCAAAAACTTAATAGTTTTGGCATAAATAATGCATTATTCCTTTTAAAAAATCTAAATTAAAAACAAAAATAAATAATTCAACAAATCTAAAAACAGTTTTGGCAAAAATAATGCAATCTCCCTTTTACACCATAGGGTTCAGGTACCATTCTTGATTGCTGATACTATAATTTTCATTGCACACTACACAATGATTATCCTGTTCTCTTCCTCTTTTATTTTTATCTTTAATTAGGGCCTTTTTTTACTTCTGACAATACAATATTAGTTTTCGAATCTAGTAAGCAATTTTTTAGATTTTTTTGTAGTCATTTTCGTCAGATTCTTTCTTTGCTGGTTTGCGTCTTGTTCTGCTATCTTGTATCTCAGGATTATCCGTTACTATAGCAGACGACATTTTAGGTTCTTACGAACGGTGTTTTTTCCTGGGATCTGCCTTTGAAAATGGCCTAATCATTTGTGGTGATATAACTGGTTGCCCTGATGTATCTGCGACAGAAACTATAAGTGCCGAAGCAGGAGAACATAAAATAGATCTTAAATTATCTGACGATACAGTTTCTACCTCTGAAGATCTTGAAATTGGCAATGAATGTGCACAAGGAGGTAAAAGCAGCACAGGCAAATTTCCTTCGATTTCAGTTACGTTGCTATTATCAGTTTCCTTACTGGAATCGACTTCAGCAGATGGATCTAATCTATCAGTCACAAAAGATTATAAAAACTCTTCTTCAAATACGTTCGAATTCAAGGGATAAATACCCGTTTTGAGAAAACCTTGCGTAATATTGTGAGGAATGAAAGCTGATAAATATGCATCTTTCACAAACTGTCCAACTTAACGGTAAATGGTCACCATTTTACCGGGATTTGATAACCTCCACCCATTTACAACAATTCTATACCTACTTTTGAAGGGTCTATATACTAGTGACATCAAAAGGCTGAAGCTTATAGGTACAGTGTGGTGGGAATGTGATTATTGCAATAAAGTTTTCTCTAGCAAATTGAACCACTCTGAGGTTACTATGTGAACTGTGATTGTCCATAATAATAAATACCAGATTTTCTTCTGAGTGCTTCACATACTCTACAAAATATTTGAGAGCTTTAATTAAACATTATTCAATCATCCATCTCGAAATATTTGCCCTCTTGGATTGGCTCCTGGTGGACCATTGGGTAACATAATATCTTTATAGTTCTTCCGCGGGAAAATAAACATTGGCGGTAAAAAGCCACCAGTAGCATTAATGAACAACAAAGTTGTCACCAAAGTTCCTGGTTCGCCTGATGTCAGTTTTCCGATTTGTTTCGACCCTCTTTCAGCAATAACTTTGGGTGAATTAGTTACAGTGCTGCAGCTGTTTCGTCTGTGTTAAATATCATGTGCGGCAGAAAATTAAATCTTGCATAAACATCGGTAAGTTTTTCAAAAAACGTGCTTAAGTTCGTTCTGTTAAAACTAGCTGCTCTGGAAAGTGAAGTACATTCAGGTTTTCTAACTGCTAATTCTTTGTGTCGGCTCATAAAGCCTTTCAACCAATCTTCGCTTGCACTTTGAATGTCCTTCCATTTATTTAGATAAACAGAATTCGCTTCGGCATAATCAAATGCCGAAGTTTTTTGGTTTGTTGTCTTTTAAGCCCGTAGCACATTTTAGATGCAGTTTTCAAATAATCTGCTAATAAATCCCATTGTTTCATTTTGTAAAAATACACTTATTACCCATATTAGTATGTTTGTAGGACGATTTGCCAGAAGATTTGACTTTTCGGACAATCTTAGCTAAGTAAGCTTTAGAAGTATCAAAGAAAAGGGCAGTTTAATTTATAGACTGTCATTTCTCCATCACTTCACTAACAGCTTCTTCTATTATAGATGCTACGGATCTTTTACGTTTCTTTGGTTTTACTGTTTCAGATACCATTGTTATCTAAAGTAAAAAACGGTCTATTTTAATTAAATATCAAATAAAAATAGTAAAATTTTTAAAATTCAATGACTAAAAGCAACATAAGGGCTGAAAAATTTCAGCCCCTATGTTGCTAACTTGAGACGGTTTTTTTTCATGAAATGAAATTATATGGGGCAACCCTTAAGCCTTTCAAATTAAAAAATAATTTTGAAAATCGATTTACATTTGGCGGGAATATCCTTAACATATATAGAAAAAAACAAAAACGAAATTCAGTCGAATTGAGAACATCGATTTACATTTGGCGGGAATATCCTTAACATATATAGAAAAAAACAAAAACGAAATTCAGTCGAATTGAGAACCTCTTTCATTGAAAAGAAACCTCGTCGGTTGTAAAAATAATTGGATTTTTTATGTACTTAATAAATATAGGTCTTTAAACATAATGAAAATTAACCCTTGAAAAAGCCAGTCATGAAAGAGTCAGCTTTTTCATTACACCGTAACACAGCTCTTTCAAAACGTTTTCTCCCAAGAAACATAACCTCGAAAATTAGTACGAAATCTAAGCTTTGTCTGCAAATATATGTGTGATATTAAAAGGCCTAATATATCCATAAAAGTATAATATAAATATATTGATGTTAGTTTTGTAAGTGTAGATGTCAGAAAACAAATAAAATTAACTCAAAAACTTACTTTTTAACGACAAAATCTTCAATACGTTGCACCGGCGCCGTTTGTTTTTGGTGAACTGTCCAATGTTTGTGGGTAACAGCTGGCCAGTGTTGTCAACTTAAAATTATAATTCCTGCATCATTCGTTCGAAAACCACAGCGTAAATCACTCTTCCCCTACTAAACACAGTGAAAACTTCTTCAGCCGCGTTGAGCGATTTTCGGTAGGGTCCGCGTCACCGACATGCTAGTATCGTATTGCGCTAGACTGGTAACGCCAATTGTGTTTTAAATGTATTTTAAATGAAATTGTGCTTTAGATAATCATTATTTTTTAATCGTTTAATTGTAGAATCACTGTACAGTGCAAGAGTGAGTACTTAAAGCTGAGTCCACATCCATACAAACTTGTGTTATGCGGGCTGTATGTGTCGAATGTGGTGTGCCTGTGCGGCAATGTAGACTCTCTGACACACAAAGTTACACACAAAAATTGTCGCCGGACAGTACGCAGGCGAACCATCTGTTGTCCACCAGATAATTCGAACAAATTGTTCCAGTAAATTCAACACACAAACAAAATTTTATTGGTGTGGACCCAGCTTAACATGCTAATATTTTTATGTAGAAAAATGAATAACAAAAACTAAGCATTTAATTTCGAATATTTCCAATAATGGTATCAATATTGATATTATTATATTGATATTATTTATTTTTCTAATATTTAATCTCTGTAATACATCGTGCAATGAATAGTGGCTTAGGAGTTATCTTACTAGCGTGGTAAAACAGATTTCTAGTTGTTCGATAGTATTTTTGTCGCAGATATTAAAATTAAAAATTCTATAAAATTTTATAATAAATTTAATTTATCAAAATTATTGTTTATTGGTTTAAATTATCACAAATAAAACACGTGTTTTGTTATTTTTTGCAAAATAATTATTTATAAACTTATATCATTCAATTTTACCATTAGACCTTATATATAATTAGGTTTTCTAAATGTCCATTTTCGATATTGGTTTAGATCTTCGATTCTACGTAAAAAAATTATACATTTTTAAATTGTACATTTAAGGAATAATTAATTTAAAAATTAAAAAAAAAATAGTTATTTCAAAGTTTCAAGTTTTCACTTCTGTCGGCAGTCCTCGTGACTACCTTTTTTTGTTGCTTTTGTTTTAACGACATAGAGATCATGAATATTTTTTATTTAGATCTATTACAAAACGCAATTCATTTTTAGATAGAAAAATGAATTTCGCAAAGATAGATTGTTAGTCAACAAGATTTTCCATAATCTCGTAGCTTTATGCTTTATTCGACACTTCAGTAACACCTGATAAACCTACCGAAAAAAACTTTTTAATTTCCTTTTCGCTATACCAAAGCGCAGGATGGAAATTTATGAAGAGGGAAAATCAGTAGACTAACGTATATCTGACTCCAAAAAACTTTCATATCAAGTTTGTATTAGATTTTTAAAAGTTTCACTGGGTGTGGTTGAAATAGGGCTTCTAAGACGACATGTAGGCTTTAGCTTTGCTACACTGGATTCTGTTCATATGAATAAAAAAGTTGGCAGAAAGTCCGGACGAAGAATAACGGCGAGAATCCCTATAACTTCCGTTTTTTTCCCTACTTTCCGCAAAATGTATTCCGTAACAAAAGGTAAAAGAGAGGAAAAAATATAGGGAAATGTTCTGTTGTGGAAAATATTGCGTTTAATTTTGGTTGAAAATTGTTTAGATTGCGGAAACAGTCTAGAATGAGGAATGAAGATTTTTTTGTTTTGGCCCGCTGTGTTAACCCATAACTAATGAAAACATATACATATTTGAATTTTACTGTTATTTTTGGTTTTAACAATTTAAAGTTTACAAAAACTGAATGTTTTTCCTTTATAAATATATGGATTGTTTTTCGTTTAGTTTTGTATTGTATTTTTAACGATATCTTTATAACGGGATGGGCAAGTGTCTCGCTTTCATTTGAATTATTTATAACTTTTAAAAGAAAGAAGGCGAAATACCTACTCTTATTATTATTAGGTGCGTATAGACCCGGTTGGATCACGCAAAGCATTCTGACTCATTTTCGAGTGTTCTTTCTGACCCTCCACACCTCTCTCATCCTTTCTCCGTGGATTCTCTTTCTCTTCTTCGTCCACTTTGTTCCCGATCTCCTTGAAACTTCACTCTCTGATGCAACGTTCCACATATGTATTTTATTTATGTACGTTCTTCTATCCTCAATCTCTGTCGGACCCATTTGTGCCTTTCCCAGATCAGCTCTGACTTGTGTGATCCATGCTAATGATGACTTGACATCATGTAAGAATTGTGTTGGTGGGACTTATCTGTGAGACTTTACTGATATGTCCATAAAATTTCAACCTTCTTTTTCTTATGTCCGCCGCTACGTTGGACATTCTCTCTGTGGTCTTTCGAGAATGTAGTCTGTATCCTTCCTCTGTCAGTTTTGGGCCGAGAATTTTCCTCATAATTTTGCGTTCTTCTTTTAGTATGTTTTCTATACCGCTTTTTGTATGAAGTGTAAGTGTCTCGCTTGCGTATAGTACTTCTGGTTTGATTACTGTGTTGTAGTGTTTTATTTTTACGTATGTGGATAGACATTTCTTATTGTAGATATTGTGTGCCTTGCCGTATGCCCTCTTCATCTTCTGTAATCGAGTCTTCTGTGCTATCTTCTCTCCTCTTGTGGGTTCGAGGATCTCGCCCAGGTATTTGAAGTGGGTGGCCCTATGTATTTTGCTGTATTTGGTGTTCAAATTTTGGACATCTAATTTTGAACAGAAGAATTCGGTTTTTTGAAAGGAGATTTGTAGGCGGAATTTCTTTGCACATTCCTTGAGGACTTCGATCTGTTTAGTTGCCCTTTTTTCTTAGTCTTATCAAAAGTCAATATCTCCCATATTGTCTGCGAGTATGGCTAGATCGTCTGCGAAGGCCAGACATGATATTTCTATGTTGTTTTTGGATCGTCCGAGTCGTATTGGTTTCCAGTGTCTTTGAATTTTCAGTTCTTTTTCCCATTCCCTAATGACTTTGTCCAGAACCAGGTTGAAGAGGAGTGGGGATAACCCATCTCCTTGGCGTACTCCAGTTTTAATCAGGAAGGGTTCGGAAATTTCTCCCATAAATTTTACTTTAGAGGTTGTGTCAGTCAGTGTCTGCTTGATCAATTGTAGTGTTTTGGGGTCGAGTCCTTGTTCTTCTAGGATGTTGAAGAAAGATTTTCGGTCGATGCAGTCGTATGCTTTCTTGAAGTCCACGAATGTGCAGATGATTAGGACGTTCCTGATAGCTTTGTATTTCAGTATAGTTTTCAGGTTAAATATTTGTTCAGTGCATTCAGAGCGACCAGGGCGAAAGTCTGCCTGGTATTCGCCAATTTTGTGTTTATTTATTGTGTTTATATATTTGTGCTAATTGTTCTTGTGTTCTCTGGAGAAGGGATGCTGAGAGGATTTTGTAAGTGACTTGTAGTAAGGAGATTCCTCCGTAGTTGTTCACATCTGTTCTGTCTCCCTTCTTGTGCAGCGGGTGAATAAGAGCATTTCTTTGAGCACATTTCATCTGGTAATTTTTCTGTTTGCCAAATGTTCGTGATAATTTGAGTTTCTGCAGTGAATTTGGTCCAAGGTTTTTCAATAGTTCCGCGGTGATACCATCTTCACCGGATGACCGGGTATCCTTTAGTTTGCGTATGTGCCTGTGGATTTCTTCCTGTGTTGGTGGTGATGATTCTAAGTGGGTATGAATACAATTTTCCTTGGGGAATCTTTTGTCGCGTTCAGGGCAATTAAGAAGACCAGAGAAATAGTGTTCCAGCTCCTGACAATTCTCCTGATTGGTAAGCGCTAATCTCCCATTCTGCTTTCTGAAGCAAAGATTTTGTGATGTGTATCCACGGATTTCTCTTGCAAAAGTCCTATAAAAGTCTATCGTGTTATAATTGCGGAAATTCTCCTCTATAGAGTCTAGTTGTTCCTTCATGTACTTCCTCTTAGTTTGCCTGATAACCTTTGCGGTCTGTTTTCTAGTCACGTCAAAGAGCTGTTGACTTTCTGGAGATTGTTTAGTGTTGTACTCCTGAAATGCTCGTTTGCGCCGTAGCAATGCACTTTCGCATTCTGAGTGCCACCAAGGGTGTTTTATGTTCTTTTTCAATGGGATCACTTCCTGTACTTTTTGTGTAATTTGTTTGTGGAATTTTTTCCATGTATCTGCCTGTTCCTTTTCCCATTCCTCTGTTATGTTGGATTCCTTGATCTTTTTTTTGTGTCGAATTTCTGTAGATGTGCTTACTTGTGATGAATTTTCCTTGGGGTGAACTTGACTTTGATTCATGTTAGATAGTGGACTGAGTCAATGTTCGCGCCCCTGCGGACTTGGACATTTTGGATCTCTCTTTGTTATGGGTATGATATCGCAACGTGGTCTATCTGGAATTCTCCAGTCTGTTGAATAGGCGATCTCCATGTTGTCTGTTTTCGTGGAGATTTTCTTAGGGATGTTGACATGATCTTAAGGTTATTCTGTTGGTATAGTTCGATTAGTCTTATGCCGTTCTTATTGGTAAAACTTTGACGTCATCCTTTGGGACCTTTGCCATTACCTTCTCTAGTGTTGCCAACAATTTCTCTGTAGATTTGGGGTTTTTCTTGTTGTCACCATTTGTGGGGGCATGTACATTGATCATGGTGTATTTTTTATTAGCGCACTGTATGTGCATTGTCATTAGTCTATTGTTTATGGGCGTCATTTCCTTAATAGAATTAACTATCCCTTTATGTACCACAAAGGCCATGCCCAGAAGCGGAGCGCCCTTGGCGAATCATTTGTCTGTCCTGCTTTTGAATATGCGATAGTTCCCATAGTCTACCGTGTCCTCATCTATGATGCGTGTTTCTATTAGGGCAAGCACAAGTATCTTTTGCCTGTCAAGTTCTGAAGTTAGGTTGTGAAGTTTTCCTGGTTGGATATATATATATATATATATATATATATATATATATATATATATATATATATATATATATATATATATATATCATCATCATCATCATCAGCCCGTATCGATCCACTGCAGAATGAAGGCCTCTTCAGCATGCTTCCAACCTTCACGGTCCTGGGCTTTCCTCTGCCACTCGGGTCCAATATGGACCTATATATATATATACCTTCAACACCCAATATATACCTTCAACATGGTATTTCAGTATGTTGAAATATGACAGATATATATATATATATATATATATATATATATATATATATATATATATATATATATATATATATCGATATATATATATATATATATATATATATATATATATATATATATATATATATATATATATATATATATATATATATATCGATATATATATATATATATATATATATATATATATATATATATATATATATATATATATATACACAAGGGTATCCTAAATATTTAATGAACGAATACTAAGATTCTTCGGCCACATTGAAAGCAGGGATGGCAGAAAGCTAGAAAGACTGGTTCTGCAGGGATGGAGGAGGCTTCTAGATCACGCGTCAGATCTCCAGAAAGATGGACAGGCCAAATTAAAGACTTAACTAGTTAATCTCGCCAATATGCAACCAAGGAAGCCAAGGAACGTTTATGAGAAGTAGTCCGAAAGGGTCGTAAGCGGAATAGAATCCCATAGGTTTGAATTGAATCTTCTGTAAAGAAGAATATGAAGAAGAAGAGAATTGCTTATTTCTGAATGAGGGACCAAACATGTGAGATACAGTTTGTATCGTGAAGGAAACTAATTGAAGAGAGGAATTGTTCACCCATAATCCACATGGATTTTTCAATTATTCTCAGTAACTTACACAATCCTGACTGAAGGCCAGAAATAGACCTCGGGAGAAACTGTTTGATAGTCTATTGACGACGGAAGAAGATTTTGATTTAGGTGGAGGCGATAGAGTAGAAAGAAGCGTAAGAAATATTTATAAGTCCACTCCAAAACTTTGAAAAGGGACTTTTCAGGGATTTTTTTTAATATTGTCCTACGTTACTTATTATTGTCCTACGAGTTATAACGAAGTGTCCTACGTTATAACTATATATATATATATATATATATATATATATATATATATATATATATATATATATATATATATATATATATATATATATATATATATATATATATATATATATATATATATATTCATCATCATCATTATCAGCCTGTGTTGATCCACTGCTGGATGAGCACCTCTTCAGCATGCTTCCAACTTTCACGGTCCTGGGCTCTCCTCTGCCACTCGGATCCAATATACTTAACGATGTCATCAGTCTATCGTGCTTTCGGTCTTCTTCGCGGTCGTTTGCGATCAAGCGGTATCCACACCAGGATTGTGGATGCTTTACTCTTCTAATGATATCACAGACCTTCGTTTGTTCCCTGATCCATTCGCAGGGTTTTCTGTCTCGTCTTGTAATGCCAAGCATGCATCTTTCCATTCCCCTCTGTGTTATCCGAAGTTTTTGAATTGATTGCGATGTGAGTGTCCAGGTTTTACTTCCGTATGTCATAACGGGTAGGTTTTCCATTGGGAGTCTGCGCTTAAACACTATGTGGAACCTGCCAAATGCCTGCCAGCCTTATTTAACGCGTCGTTCCACCTCCCTGGCGGTATCCCCCTGTATTGAAACCCTCTGCCCAAGATATATAAAGTGGTCCTCCACAATCTCCAAATTCCTTCCTAAAACTGAAATTCGTGTGTCCTGAGCGAATTTATTGAGCATAACCTGACTCTTTTTAAGTTTTATTATTAAACCAAATGGTTCGCCAGCCATTTGCATGGCTCTGGCTCAGCAATGCATCCATTATGCCTGCTTTGAGATTAAGTTAAATGCTTTTTCGTAGTTAATAAAAACCAAGCACAGTGGCATGGTGTATTCGTTGTGCCTTTCTATGGCCTGCTGTACATCCTGAATGTGATCCATTGTACAGAATCCACTTCTGAATCCTGCTTGCTCTCTTGGTTGTGCGTCATTCAGTTTTTTAATATCCTTTTAGATATTATCTTAGTGAAAACTTTGTACATTACTGATAGGAGGCTTATTGGATGGTAGTTCTTTAAATCTTTCTGTGCTCCTTTCTTATATAAAAGGATCACTTCTGCATTTTTCCATAAGTCAGGTACATTTTGTTCTTTGAGGCATTTTGAGTATAATTTTGCCAGTGTTTTATGTATCGTCCGGCCAACAGCTTTTAGCATTTCGACAGTTAGACTATCCTTTACTGGAGCTTTGTCCTTTTTCATAGATTCTATAGCATTTATTACTTCCTCCACTAAGATATCTGGCATGTGTTCTTCCGTGGATATTGTTGTCTTTGATTGGTTCTGATCTTCATATAACTGGGAATAAAATTTTCTGACAATCTTTAACATGTATGTACGCGCCCTGCACTCTGTGCCATCCTCACGCATTAAGGCATAAATTTACGTTCTTTTCTTTCTCAGCTTTTGTTTGGCCTTGTTAATTCCTTTGTTTTCTTCCAGGGTTTTTTGCACTAGCTGCCTGCTGAACCGGCGCGTGTCCTCTCTGACACGTTTTCTTATAAAGTATATTTACCGAAGAAGGACAGTCGACCACCAATGAAAACCCAGATGATAGGCAGGTTGCCGTTCGACACAAACACAGGGTTGACGGCAGTAACTCATACACTGGCGTGATTTTTTTCATTTATTGAATTACGTTAGTTTTATTAATAATTGTAATTTGTTTCCTTAAAATGTCTGATACGGACACAGCTGATAAAGTTGTCGATATTAGCTATACCCTGCCCAAAAGGAGGACAGTTCTTAATGCGGTCCTGTAACGATCACGTGCAATATATTTGAGTTTACTTTCTTTCGTCAATAAATGGGCTATAGTTTTGCAGAGCTCAGCGTACTCGACCCTGCCAAAAGGACTTTCTGCATTTTTCATTGTCCGTGGTTCTTTCATTAAATCAATGGTCTCACTGGAGATTTTTGTCTGTTTGAGATCTTTTTCTTCTGGTGCTATTGAAACAGCCGTTTGAAGTACTTTTTTGGTGATTTCTTCATATTGAACTGATATTTCCATCTCCTCCGGATCTTGTAACAAGGCAAAGCAGTTCGACAGAGCATTATCAAAATCACTCGCCTTCTCGAGCAATTTCCCAGAATCCACTTCGACCTTCTTTGACCTTACCGTTCTTTCGCGTTCTCTTCGACAGTTAATCCTAACTTTTGCTCGTACCATTCGGTGGTCAACTTCCAACATTAAAATTGTTATGGACACAGTCCAATTGGTAAATATTGTTTTATCGTTGGTCATGATGTAGTCAATTTCACTTGTGAGCCCAGATGCACTTTTCCATGTCCATTTTCTGCTGATGTTTTTCTTATAGAACGAATTCACAATATAAAGTTCTTGTCCTTCAGCAAAATCAACTAATCTGTCACTTCTATTGTCCCGCTCACCAGTACCATATGGGCCAGTTGCATTTTCACCAGTTCTTGCTGTTTCAATTCTGGCATTAAAATCACCTATCAGGATTTTATACCTACTGTTCTCCTTGTATAAAAGCTAGGCCACATCATCGTAAAATTCCTCAATTTCCTCATCCCTATGGCTTATAATTGGTGTACAAGCTTGGATGATTTGCAGTCTAAACTTTTTATTGAGCTGAATGACGCATTGGGCTAGTCGGTCAGATATACTTTCAAATTTTACTACACTGCTCTTCAGCTTTCCATTGATGAGGAATCCAATTCCATCACATCGTTCCCTCTCTGTACCCCGAGTGTAAAGTACGTGACCAGTTGCATCCAGTTGGATTAGCTGTTCGCCCTTTCTTGGTATTTCACATAGCCCAATAATATCCTAATTTATGTTATCAAGTTCAATCAATAGGTCTTGCAGTCGGGCATCCGTTTTCATTGTTTGTATATTCAGAGTAGCAATGTCAAAAGTCCAAAAGCAGAGGCTGCTGCCTTGGGCTGGTTTTCCCGCTGCCGTAGGTAGTTGCCCTTTGGCCTCCGAGGAATGAGGGCCGTGTTTGAGATTGTACTTTCATATTGAAGGCATGGACCGTAATTTACCACGCTGGTCCAATGCAGGTTGGCAGCAGATTTTGGATCATGTTAGTCTTAGGACCCTGCCTTGACCTGTCCGCCAAGGGTGACCCTTCTATGAGCATAGGTTCCAGACGGCATAGCTCAAAGCTTCATTGCCCTATTGATATATATATATATATATATATATATATATATATATATATATATATATATATATATATATATATATATATATATATATATTAATTATAATAATATACATTTGTGTGGATTTAAAAAATGGTAAATTTCTTTCTTGGTCAAAGTGGATACAGTTGAGCAAAACAAAATTTTATGGGAACAAAAGTTGTCGTCCTTGAGTGAATTCTAAACTGTAGATAAAGCTAATGTCGTAAATATGCCATTATTGAGTAGGGATTATTATACTTTCGCCAATCCATATTAGGCTGGGTATCATGAAACAGTTTGTCTAAGCATCGGATAAGAACGAAAAATGTTTTGAATACATTTGCAGAGCATTTCCTAAGTTTGGTGTGGTTTGGCGAACTTTATAAAAGTCATGACTGCTGTGAAAGCTGAAGCCAAAAAAAGTTTCGTATCTGTTATAACCTATTTTCTTGGTAACTATAGAGCATCAAATTATGAAGATATTGTCAAAACGAAAGTTTGTCAATGGTTCAGGGTTTTAGCAGTAAATATGAGCATAAAAATGCATTATTTCCACAGTCACCTGGACAGATTTTCCGATAACCTGGGCGATTTTAGCAAGGAGCAGGAAGAGCACTTTCACCAGGATAAAAAAGTCATGGAGGAGATATATAGGGCAGATTACTATTGAGGGAGGTTCTTTTTCCCCATTTTTTATTTGTATTACCTTTTTACTTTTTTATAATTAAAATAAATACTTTAATAGAATAATTAAGTAATTTTCATTAAACTATGCATATTAAAAACAAGAATTTAAATATATTTAATACACACCTACTGTCCTATTTTGGTGTAATATGAAAAAGGCGAGTATTTAAAAAATTAGAACCAATTTCGGAAAACCATTTGTAGTTCCGTAATTATCAGTATAAACTGATCTTAGAACCACTCCCCTATCAAGGGCAACAAAGTCACTGTTGACCAATGTTATTCCTGAAAAAATCGTTTGTACATCGGCGATAAAAATTACTATTTTTCTCCACTTATTTATTTAGGATAGTTGTTCGTAATGCATATAACCTCGTTTTATATTGATATCTTTAATGGAGAAGTTCTATTAAATACTTCGAGGGATATTAAGAGTAATGAAAACCTTAATGAATTGACAAATATGTATGCATTTTAATTGGTGATGGTATTTCTATTAATTCATAAACGTTCCAATATGCAGGAGCAGTATTCCCCAGTCACATTCTGCTCATTTGGAATGAAGTTTAATCATGGATGACACATATCAAACTTTAACATGAAAACTTTAAAACAACAGTTACAACTATATATTTTTTTGTTTTATTACTAGCATTACATATTACACCTTCTGTTTATAACTAGGCAACTGGACCAATATATTGTTTAGAACAGTTTAGCCTCATTTTAGAAAACTAGCTAAGCTTTAAACCAAATTGTATTGCTTATTTTTTTTCCAGGTAATCAGCATACTAGGACTAGGATAACATGAACTACTAATACCAAGTACTAGGACTAAATGCAACTGAAAAACTGAACTAGGATTGGTACGAATTAAATGTAGTTTTTTTTTATAAAATTTAGACCCTCGTTATAGAACTGTTATAATTTTGAAGCCATAAAATAATTTTTCTACACATGACGAGTGAGGAAGTATATGCTTTTTTGTGGTTAGTAAATTAACATAATTTTTTGTAAATGAACTTCTGTTAAATGGGTTTTCTTGTAATTACCAATTTGGGTATTTTTTCCAATTTGGCAGACCTTTACAAACAAAATATCTAACATGGAATATTTCAATTAATACAAGGAATAAAATCTTCTAAATATCTAAATCTATATATATTCTTCTAATCTATACTATCTTCTCTATATACTCTTCTATCTATCTAAATATCCTTTGTTCTAATACATTATGTTCTACAACTATCTGTAAAGTTGACGAACTATAATGTTTAATGACGTGTTTAGTTATACAAAAACGGAACAATTTAAAATGAGAGCTATAAGGGTGAATCAAACATAAACCGGAATTGTTTTATGCATACTTATTATTTATAAAATAATAAAAAACAACTATTGATCGTTTTGCGATATAGTCTCCTCGACGCTTTGCACATTTTTCCCAGCGGTTTGGAAGCTTATGGATTCCTTGCTCGTAGAAATTTTGAGTTTGGGTCATCAGCCAATTGCGTACGAAATCCCCAACACCTTGATTTTTGTCGAATCGTACCCCTCCAAGTGCATCTTTCAAGGGCGCAAACAAAAATAATCACAGGGTGACAAATCTGGGCTGTATGGAGAGTGTTCATGGGTTTCCGAATGCATATTCTCCAGTTTTTCCTTCATTAAAACCGCAGTGTTTGACCTGGCGTTGGCATTGAGAAGGAGGACCGCTTTGATGGTGACACCGCTGTCTTTGGCTCCTGTAAGAGGATTTTGTTGCCTCCAACAGTAAGCAGCATTAACTGTACATCGATCATGTAGAAAATTAACTACATCGATGTTATCAGTAGTGACACTTGACCTGGGACGTCGATTACGACTTAACATATACCACACTTTCTCGTCCACTCTTAAACTTCTTGGCCCAACCAAACACTTGGATCTTAAACACGATATCGTCACCATACTGAACCTTCAATTTAGTTAATATTTCGGATAGTTTAACACCTTCCTTGGTTAAACACTTTATTATAATCCGTTGCACAACGGACGGTGGAACCTGTTGCTCACTCACGGCTCTACTAACAAAAGAACTGAGTGAAACAGCTCTCCAAGCGTTTCTCCCATTCCTAATACATTGTACTGTAACAACCTACACAGACAGCCCGCTAGTGATTGGCTGAGTTACTTTCCTCAGCCGGTTACTTTCCTCAGCAGAATATTCCGGTTTATATTTGATTCACCCCCGTAAAATATTATTTCTGAAAAAAAAGGTTTGTACGCAGGCAATAAAAATCACTATTTTTCTCCATTTATTTATCTAGGGTAGTAGTTCATAAGGTATAAAACCTCGTTTAATATTAATACTTTCATTTAATATAATTTAATGGAGAAGAAGTTCTATTACCTATCTCGAAGAATATTAAGAAAGAGTAATGAAAACCTTAATGAATTGACTATGTATGCATTTTAATCGGTAGTTGTATTTTTATTAATTCATAAATGTTCCAACATTAGGAACACATACACATAGGAACAGTATTCCTCAGTCACATTGTACTCATTTGGGATGAAGTTAAGTACTTTAATAAGACGTTTTAACAGGGGAAAATGTTAAGTAAAAAATAATAATGCATTCCTAAGAAAATTGAAAATTATAATAAAGAGAAAATCACAAAATTGGCAACTCGAATATGAAACGAGATTATTTGGTACTTCTTCTTTTTTGTATTGGGTTTTCACTTTCCATTCTAATAATAGTTTCATAAAATCCTCTATATTCTAGGATAAAGGGTAACTTATTTCGAATATTGTTATTTCGAAGTCTTTTTTGTGATATGTTTCCTGTCTTGTAATGCATTTGGTAAATTCAACATCTGACGGGGGCTTATCATTTTTTGATGGCTTATTTTTAAATAAGGAAACGTTTTTTTAAAGGAGTATATTCTTTGAATGTTTCCTTATATAGTTAACTATCAATCTCTTTAATAAGTTTCCATTTTATACCATCTCTAAAAGGAACTTTTTCACTCAGTAGGTTCTTTTTTTATTCACCAATCTAATTTTACTTGGTAAGCTATCTACATCACGAAAGTACTATTCTATATCGTTAACTGTCCACTGTTTTGTGCATGCTGTCTGTTTTGTCTATCTGTTTATATTGTTCCTTGGTAAGTATGATACTGTGTTTTCTTAGAATTTTTTAAATACACCCAAAATCTCGATACGAATCTATATACGTATATCCTATCTATTTCAATATCATCAGCTTGTACAAACAGGAGTCGGACCATCTTGTAAGATTTGTCTGAATGATTGTGGCGTGTTCATATATTTTTTCTCCTTTATTTGGGTTTTTCGCCACTGTCTAAAACTCAAAAAATATTAAAAATACATTTAGACACTGGCGAAAAACCCAAATAAAGGAGAAAAAAAAACATCTTGTAAGATGTTTTCTTTTTTTCGCAATTTCACAAGTTTGTGCGAAATTCCATAAACAGCTTACAACTTCTGCACTACCTCTACCGGCTACATCTTCAGTCCACGTTTGACTTATACTTTGGTTTCCTGCAGTCGTGATCATGTGGATGCCTGTTGTAGAACCGAATTTGCCTTTGACGTCGTAATTTTGAGTAAGGGCATGGTCTGCTGTAAGTCAACCGTTATGTAACATTCGTTTTTGATTTTTAAAAATTTTCTCGATCTCCGATTTTCTCGATCAACTGAAACCCTAGTTTTACATTCTCTTCGCGTGTCATATTTAATTTCCCAGAATCACATTTGCTGCAGGGATCACTCTTCGAATGAGTAAATGACAAATTTAATTTGGTCGAGAAAATTTTTGCATAAGTTAATGTTGTTTGCATTTTTCAACATATAATCTATACATGTGCGACATATTTAAATATGAAACCAAATACCTCTTATTTGAATTACTGTTTCTGGAATAATGGCACTTTTCGGTGGAAAATTAATTAATATGATCTATAATAGCCTGCTCCAGAGCATGGCTCATCTTATGTGACCTTATCATATGTCATCTACGTGCATCTTGAGATGGAATTGATTGCAGAGACTTTAGTTTACCATTAATGATGTCCACTTTTTTACGGCTAATTTGGTAGAGAGCACAAAATGATTTTTTACATACATAAATTTGTTGACTGTCTAAAATGAGTGAGTATTTGAAATAATGACATTTCTGATTGGAAGCGTTTCTACGCTAGCGTGCAACTTCCACTGGAGTGATACTTCTAAATAATAATGATTTTTTTGAATATATATCAAGGCTATAAAAATTAGCAAGTATTAAATTTTCCAATATTAGAGGGGATGAAGGGGTTATGGGCACATGGCTCCTACTTCCATAGCATGTTTGATATTTAATGCAAAATAGCTCCTTTGCCAGTTTGTATTTGCTTAGATTTGTAGAATAAAGCCAAATCCTGATGGGGCAAGTCACATATATACATAACTATTTCATCTTCGACAAAACAGGACTTATTCAGAAAATGTCACTTAACTCCTTCTTCCACTTGCTTCACTTCCACTTCCTTCAATTCTGTCTATGCTATTTTTGGCCGACTACTTTTCCGTTCAAACATACCGAACTTTTAATCAAGCTTCAAATCAAATTTTATTTTTTTTTCCAAGTAAGCATCGAATTGGGTACTAGGACTAAATGCCACTGAAAAACTGAACTTGATTGGTACGAATTAAATGTACATATTTTTTTTTGTCAAATTCTGATCTTCATTATAGAAAGGCTATAATTTTGAAGCCATAAAATATTTTTTCTACGATTGGCTAGTAAGGAAGAATTTGCCTTTTTGTGATAAGTAAAATTAACGTAGTTTTTTGTAAATGAACATCCCTTAAATGAAGTTTCTTGTAACTACCAATTTGGGTATTTTTTCCAATTAAGCGGACATTTACAAATAAAATACTTTGCATGGAGTATTCCAATTAATATAAAGGAATATATTATACTGGTTTCAATATTAAATAAAAACTCTTAACCCGACATAGGACACGTAAGAATCTGTAAGATGAAGTGACATGTGGGGTGTACCGTACCCCAATGTTTATTTTCAGGTACGGATTTTTAAGATTTATTTGTTTTTTGTAATGTTATTTTTACTATAACTATACTATATTTATTAAAAATAAATCTATGAATTGTAAATGACTATTTGAAAAAATCGACTTTTTTCGGAGAAAAAAAAACATATTTTTTATTGTCACATTTTTAAATATTCCTTAACAAATAAAAAAGATAAATGTAAAACTACGTGAAAGTAACATATTATAAAATATAAGAATAAAAATGAGAAGCTTAAAAATTATTCATCCGTGAGTTCGGGGACAATCTTGACATCTACCTTGATGATTAAGCCCTGGCTTTTTCACTGGATGTTCGTCGGAATCGCCTTTTATTCTGCGCAAAGCACTTCGTATGTCCCTTGGCACCCTAAAATTTGAGATTCTCTTCTTCAGATAATCACTTATTAGTTTCTTGCTTAGTTTAATTAAATACTCCTTTCTTTCTAAAATTATACTGCCATTGTTCTCTCTATGTATAATTAGTAAATTAATGCCAGCTCTATTCATGAAAGAAAAAAATAGAGTCAGAGGCCACCAACGACTGTTTCTATCAACGCTGTAATTTGCGATAATTCATCAACTGTATCAACTCCTCCCTTAGTAAGATTGTAGAACGATAATATTTCTGGAAATTTGTTTTTTGAATCACCTATAATGTTATCATAATGAAGTGATGGCATCAATAGAATCACCTTCCCCTTTTTTGTTACATAGGATAAAATAATATAGCTGATGATTATTTCGAAACTTGATAAGCAACTCGTTACTGGTATACCAGTTGTCAAATGTAACATTTCGATTTGTACCTGAAATCGGACTTACAAGTCGCTCAACAATGTCACTTGGACTATTGTTTAAATTATAGAGTTCTTCTGGTTGTTTTCCCGCATAAACCTCCATGTTAACTAACACATGGGCTGAAAAGTCCCGGGCCTAACACATAGATGGCGCTAGTTTTATTGCAGTCACCTTTTTTCAGTTAATACTAACCTTCAAAAGACAGCTGTTAAAATTTCATGATATTCTATTGATTAGTTTGTGAGTTATTGTGCTAAGAGTGACGCTACTTTTGTTATTTTCAAAACAATGGATCAAAAACAATTTCGTGTTTTAATTTTACACTGCTTCTTGATGGGAAAAAATACCGTTCAAGCGAAGCAATGGCTTGAAAAGTGTTATGGGGATTCCGCTCCATCAGAAACAACAATAAAACGTTGGTTTGCTGACTTCAAACGTGGTCGTAGAGACACCGATGATGAAGAACGCAGTGGATGTCCAAATGAGGCGGTAACACCAGAAAACATAAAAAAAATCCACAAAATCGTTTTGAATAATCGAAAAGTGAAGTTGCTTGAGTTAGCTGACATCGTAAAGATATCAAAAGAACGTGTTGGCTTTATATTGCATAAGCATTTGATTATGAGAAAGCTCTGTTCAAAGTGGGTGCCGCGTTTGCTCACTGTTGACCAAAAACGAGAACGTGTTGATGATTCTGAGCAGTGTTTGGCCATGTTTAAACGTAACAAACCGGAATTTTTGCATCGATATGTGACAATGGATGAAACATGGATCCATCATTTCACTCCGGAATCAAAACGATCGTCATCTGAGTGGATAGCAACTGGTGAACCTCGACCAAAGCGCCCGAAAACACAACAATCGGCTGGAAAGGTTAAGGCCTCGGTATTTTGGTATGTGCGTGGTGTAATATTCATCGACTATCTTGAGAAAGGAAATACCATTAACAGTGAATATTATATAGCGTTATTGGAGCGTTTGAAGGCCGAAATTGCAAAGAAACGACCGCATATGGCAAAGAAAAAAAATTTGTTTCATCAAGACAACGCACCGTGTCACAAGTCAATCAAAACAATGGCAAAACTACATGAATTGAACTTCGAATTGCTCCCACATCCACCGTATTCGCCAGATTTGCCTCCCAGCGACTACTGGCTGTTCGCAGACCTGAAAAAAATGCTCGCCGGTAAGAAATTTCGCACGAATAAAGAGGTTATCGCTGAAACTGATGCCTATTTTGAGGCAAAAGATAAATCATTCTACAAAAGTGGTATTGAAATGTTAGAGCGGCGCTGGAATGATTGCGTTGCTCTTGATGGAGATTACGTTGATGAATAAAGCTAATTTTGAACCAAAAAAACTGTGTTTTCTTTGTTAGGCCCGGGACTTTTCAGCCCATGTGTTAAGTAATGAGTTCTAGCATCCACTAAAGCTTGCACTTTAATACATATTTCTCAGGTTTGTTTTGCATATATTGCCAAAATGGGCACCTACAATTTTCAGTAAATTTGTCAACCAAATCTCTTTTTGCGGCCAGCTTATCTAATTCATATCTCTGTTCACAATTTTCTTTATTGTCAAAGCGAAGGCAAGTAAAAAGAAATTGAAATCGCCTTAAAGCCATTGTTGCACGGAATATTTCTATGCATGTTCCATCTATTTTTCAAAGGTCCTCAAGCGATTGATGATTGCTTTTGAAGACCCCGACCAAATATAGTAGTCCCAAGACAGCTTTTAGCTCAACCACATTTGTCTTCTGATAAAATGAAGACGGTTGCCACTATTCGTTTTTTTTCGACAATTTTTTGATTTGTTCAAGTAACAAAATCGCGTATCATGCTTTCATCAATAAAGAGAAGGAAGCAGTCGAGGGGAGTTTTTGCATTTGTGCCACACAATCTGACACCAGGTAAGTGGGTAATTATATTTTCTGATCTATTCCTAATGTTACGGTTGTTGCAATGTTTCCTCCATTTGATGATGTTCTTACATATCATACAAACATATCATCTGCATCCTGCTTTATATCTGATCAATCACTGTTCACGATTACGTAGTCCGAATAAAACCCGCCTTCAGATGGAATTTCTTCAATTTCATCATCCTGCACTTCTTCCCAAAGAGTCTGCAGGTGTCTCATTTATTTCTTATATTCTCCCATTTTTATAAAAATTAAAAAGGAATCAACCATATATTTTAGGAACAAATGAAACACAAATTAACATGCCTTTACTTTCAAAGCAATTCCACTATACTTTTCGAAGTTGCACAATCCACAAACTTTTACTGGCAGGTGGGGCACGTTAAGATCAGTCGAACGTTGAATCGATACTATGCAGTCCAGTTGAAGGAGGAGGCTATACTCGAAAGATACTGAGCAGCGCAATACGCTATGTGCAAAAATTTAAAAAATACAGGCAATTTATTTTGCTTGGGGTTTGTCACATCACACCTGTCACATGACAGGTTAATATGATACCAATACTCTTTGTTCTAATTCAGTACAACTGAATATATGTAAGTCGCATAAAGGTCACATAAGGAGTCACAATAAGGAGCTAGGTAGGTACCACTACTGAATCACCTCTAGCATGATTTTGTAAAAAGTTTTTCTCTTGCTATTCAATTATGAACAGTGACAATTATAAGTTTTTGCTATAGCCTATTTTTTTTGTTTTGGAATTTTGGAAGTGTAAATATAATTTTTATTATATTAGGGTTTGTTTCTGTTTCTTAAATAATTACTGCTAAACAATATTTTGCAGATATTGACGCTTTCGTCAGTCGAGTTTACTATCTATCTTGTGAAATACTTAATCATTTTTTGGATATATTACAATAAAAATAACTTTCCACCAATTCAGGGCTCCATCCAATTTTTTATTAGATTGTTAAGAAAGTTATTGAGTTTTTTAACCATTAAATACAAATGCACATATCTCAGCTCAAATAAAACTTTATTAATCGAAATAAAAAACATTGCAATCAACACACTTTTGCTAACGAAAAACAAGTTTATTTACACCGGTTGAAAGCAATTCTCGCACAGGAAGTTGCCAAGAGGTTTGAAAAAGCGGTAGTACGTAGGCGAGAGGTCAAGCAAGTATGGCGGATGGCCGAGAGTTCATAGCCTAATTCATGCTGCTTTTGTCACGTGATCATTGAGATGCGTGCCCGAGAGTTGTCATGGCCCCTTCCTGTTGGCCAATGCCGGGGACATGCGCCGCAGTTTTTGGTGCATTTCATCGATTTGCTGGCAGTACTTCCCCGCTGTATTCGTTTCGCCCAAGTTCATGAAGCAGTGATAAATCACAATGTCTTTATTTTGGTTCATTTTCGGCTTTGGGAAGTTTTGTGGAACTTCGTCGTTTCCAACCACTGAGCCGATCGTCGCCGATTATCGTAAAGAATCCACTTTTTATCGCACCGTTTTTATTACGTAAAGGAACGGTAAACGACACTTCAAATCGACGATATGTTTGATTTTCATTGAATTCGTGCGCTACCTAAGCATTGATTTTTGACTTTCCAATCTCCTGCTTATTGCTAGAAATCATCACATACGTTACGCCTAATTCAGAGGCAAGTTCCCGAACAGTTGTACGCGGATTGGCTTCGACTAAAGTCCTTGGTCGTTGTCAACATACGATGGCCGAGCACTACGTTCATCAACTTCAAGGTTCTCATCACCGCCAAGAATTTTTTTAAACTATCAGTGTGCAGTACGTTTATAAGTAGTTTCTGGGCCAAACGCATCGTTGATATCGAAAGCTGTTTTGGCAGCTTTTTAATTTAGTTTGAACTGGAACAAGAAAATTGTTCGAATTTATCCATGTTACATCTAACGCTTTGAAATAATTGGCCAAAATTATTTTAGAACAAATCTAATACCACAGTTAGATAGAACGAAAAACGCGCTTTAAAACGATATATAAAGTCAAAGCAATTTATTACAAATATATTTCAAAATAAAGTATTTTAATTAAAATAACAAAAACAGCAATTTGTTTCTTAGCAACCTAATAATAATCACGATCTTAGTCGATTTTTGTCAACTAAGGTTCTCGTTTCTTTAATACCAACCAAATATTTAATATTACTTTTCCTCCACATATATTGACCGATATTTTTACTATAACTATATATATTTCATGGCCCTTGAACAACGATTTTCAATAAAAAAGATAAATTGCTTTAAGGTTTGCATATAATGTGTGAGGAATATGATAATACATGCTTATAGCAAGCACCTTTGGGTCGCGCACGCTGTTATAGTAAAGTGGCATTTTTTTTGTTTATTAATTTTTAAAAATTTTTTTGTTATACTCGGACAAAGTAAAATGTTAGATACATTTAACTAAGGTATCCGATACTTGTGGAAATTCGTTTTAAATAAATAAGGAAAGATTAATATCCAAAAATGTCCACTATATTTAAAATTGTATGTAAAACAATTGTTTCGACACACAGTGCTTCTTTTAAATACAAACTAAGTTAAACTACATTACATTACATTTATTGGATTTATTCTAATTATGTAACATTTTAAAATTATTATTGAAAGTATGCTTTTCTAAGATTAAGTGGTTAGCATAATGAGAATTATTTTGTTGTTTAGTGTAACTTCTTTTATGTTCGCTGAGCATAATAGAAAAAGATATTGTTTGTCCAAAATAGACTTTTGGACACGACCCACTCTCAATTAAGCAAAAACCAGATTTATTGAGTTTAGAGCTATGTTAAATTTTTATGGTTTTTAATGAGGCGTCCAAGACTATTGTTTGTTTTAAAAGCAATATTTACATCGCTTGTTTTGGATATATGTCTAGACACTTATTTATTATTGACCGGATATATTAAATTAATGGTTTTATTATAACTTTTTTATTAATTATTTTATTTATAATGTTTAGATCCGTTTAGATGCAGCAGCTCTAAAATTTATTGTTTTGTTATTAAATTAGTTATATTTTTAAGAATTTTTTTATTTATTTTTTAAATTGCTAAAAATAAAACTAATTTAATAATGAAAGGAACCAGAAATTTTAGAGCTGCTGTCAATTACGTTGGATCAGAATTATTTTGAATTTGATAATTAATTTTATGTTTCTGACGACGGTTTGATAATGGGGAACCCTTTAAGTCCTTTACTGAATTTTTTATAAATAACTTAGAAAATAAAATAAATCAACATGAGTTGTTTAAATCATCACCTTACTGGTACAGATATGTTGATGACATTCTAATTTGTTTTACAGTTTCTGATAGACAACTAAAACAATTCTTAACTCACATAAATTCTTTACATAAGAATATTAAATTTACAGTTGAAGAAGAGCAGCATAATAGTATTAACTTTTTGGACTTGACAATTACTAGAAAAGACAATAAACGTGATTTTGCGACTTTTCATAAACCATCGCACACAGATTTAGTTAAATACGATAAATCCTGTCATCCTTATTCACAAAAGATGGCAGCATTTAACTAATTTATATACAGATTTTTAAATATGCCCGTGTCAATAGATAACTATAATAAAGAATTGAATTTCATTAAACAGATCGCAGTAAATAACGGATCCAAATATTATAAATAAAATAATTAATTAAAAAGGTTATAATGTAACTGTTACGGTTATCTTTAGTTACCAGGTTTAGTTGTATTATGTTGGAATTTAAGTTGTTCAGATATTGTTCCATATTTTAACATTTTGGCGAAGGTACTGAAATAAAATGGAGTACATTTTGCGTCGAGTTTGGAGGAGGTAATTAACGCATATCCGTGGTTATTTTGTGTATCTTGTACTGCGTATTGAGTCGGGATACAGGGCCGTACTTTGTTACGTGTTTTTTTGATCAACCTTTTGCTCATATTTGAATAGGCTTTAACATATGGTCGGTACCATGTTTCTTTAGTTTATTTAGTTATTTTAGTCCTAGAATGAACGCATCAATTTTAATTCGTCACTTTTCATTCACCTCAGTCCAATACTGGTACTTTGGTTGATTGGCAGTACTCTAACGGAAAGCCACTGAATTACTTCGCGGGCTTGATTTTTCGAAGGGACCATTTTTGGTCTCCTCCCTTTAGATTCTCTTTTCGACCACCTTCGAGAGCAGTCGACTGTGCAGCAATAGGCTTTGACCCAGGGTAAAAATTTTCGCTGATTAGAGTTTTGAAGTTCGGGATATTTTGGGAATCGTGCCGAGTTTATTTAGGAACTTTGCTGGATTTTATTGCTAACACACTGCGAGCTGCCCCCGAAGCCTATCGATGCATATTTTTAGACCATCTTAATTAGAGGCCCTCGTGGCCGTACAATTATTTGTCGTCCGACGAATAATTCTTTTTTAACCCAGATAGGGGTAAGAATAATTTAACCTCATTAAAAAAATTTTCACGATATTAATAAAATCTCTATCTAGTTTTTTTTTGGTAGGGGATCATTTCCATCTTTTCATATTTTTCCTGTCCACATGGTTGATTCGGAATCTTTGTCTTCTTTCCACGCAAATCTTTGAGTGTCTTCGAAGTCCTCGCGACCCACGGAATATTTGAAACCGTAAGGGGTAGACAGACCAACGTTCCGCCTGCCTCACGTGACCTGGGCGACACAAGTGGATTGACTGACCAAAGATACATTATCATCTTACTACTCACATTAGATTAAGTTCATTACTGTTTATTGTCTACAAAACGTCATTACTAAATTGCCTGTATATTACTAACATAGTTAATTTAACATTGTAACTGAATCACTTTCATGTTCTTTTGGCTTTCGCGATACTGTTTTACATGGTGATAATAAATGTCTAAGTACCGAGTAATGTTTTGTTTTGTCGCCTGAGATCTCATGTTTCTCTGAGCATTAATCAGCCCTGGGTAATATTGTATTTTTTTAAGAGTACTTTTTTTTGAAACTCAAAACGGGTAACTAAACCATAATATTAAGAATGCAGCGTACAAAATAATTACATATACGGGAAAAGTTACCAAATTAGTGTTTATATATTTATTCAAAACAAACAATAGTTTCTCTTCTAGGCGTTCTCTACTAGGCTCAACGAACGTAAAAGAAGTTACACTAAATAACAAAATATTCTCATTATGATAATCACTTAATGTTAGAAAAGCATACTTTCAAATCTAAAAAAATCAGATCATTTAGAGAGCCTAGAAATTAATGAAAGGAAAAATTTGGGTACTTTGCTAAATGACCTGCTAGACTTGAATGGTTTACCGTTATTAAACCTATATTGCCTTCCTAGATGTTGACAAAAAAACGGGTTTCCCTGCTCTCATGTTTTGTGGTACTATTAGGTCGATGGACAGATTATGTTGTAGTTACTTTTTTTACTGTTAGTTTAACATAGTTTGTATTTGAAAAAGGCACTGTGTGTCGAAACAATTGTTATACATACAATTTTAAATATAGCGGAAATTGTTAGACATTAGTCATTGCTTCTTAATTTAAAATGTTAAATACAGCAGGAGTGACGCCATGCACTCGCGTTACTATCACTACAAAGGAAATAGTACTACAAAATCTATTATATCATGTTGACCGATCGCAGAGTGAAGGTTAGAAAGATTGTTGATATCATAAACATCTCGGACGAATACCATTGTTACGGCCTTTGCCCACTTTGAATCAAAAACCGAATAGAGTGACCGTTTCATAGCAGTGCATAAATATGAGTAAGCGCAATTCAAAGGAGTTTCTATGGCGATTCCTGACTGTTGATGACACTGGGATTCAGCATAATACACCAGAAAAGAAAGAAATAGTCAAGATAGTGGGTTTTACCCGGCGAACACGGCCGGAACGGGTATAACCTCTCTTCTCTGGGATTCACAAAGCATAATCTCCAACGATTATTTGGAAAACGGAAAGACAACCACAGGAAAGTATTTTATGCTGCATTATTAGTCAAATTTCACAATGATTTGAAATAAAAAAGCCTGATTTGGAGAAAAAAAATTGTGGTGTTTTACCCAGTGGCGGCTCGTGGATTTTTAAAGTGGGAGGGCGTAGAAGAAGAGAGTGCCGCTGAAGATTTTTTTTACTTTCCCCTTCTTTCTTTTTATTTTTCGTGCTATTGAAATGCAGGTAAATACAGGAGGTGAACCAGGAAAACATTAAAATTTTGTATTGTTAAATGTTTTAAGAAAATTGAAGAATGGGTTGTTGCTTATTTCGCAGATAAACTGTTTTAAATTAGACACCTTTATGTTTGAATTAAAAGTTGATTATTTTTATTTAAAAAGTACTACACAGTGTTTACACACATAGCAAATCCCAAATCAAAACCAGTATTTGCTAGGCGAGCGAAATACGCATCGCAAGATATATCAAACACTCCGTACCCGTGAAATCAGCGTTTAAAACTAATTACCGACATGCTCAGTCTCAGAGAATCTACGTCCAAATCGCATGTTTTAGAAAGCAGTTAAACTCCCGAATTCTGACAACCAACAAAACATGTAACGTCAACGACGAGATAAGTGACGTGGCCTACGGTCGCTGGAGCTAAAAGTCTGACCAACGATGTAAAAATTGTAACGAGAGGATGGAATTTTTATCCGCATTATTTGGTGTGATGGGTCGACAGGCGTTCTTCTACATTTGGAGATTTTAATTTTTAATAATATCTTAAAATGAGTTTAAGGAAATAAACTGAACGGAAATAAAATATAGTTTTTTTGCTCTGAAAAATTATTTACTGTGATAAATGCTGAAGGGGTGGCATCCCAACGCCTTCCCTCACGAGCTGCCACTGGTTTTGCCACGAAAATATAATCCATTCGTTGCCAGTTGCAAGACCAAATAGATCAATTTGCTACGAAATTATGCCGCATCGACTTTATTCTGTGTTTTAAGTCTTTCTCTCTATATTGTGTTTTAGGTCTTCCTTTGGGTCTTTTACCTACTGGGACTTGACCCATTATTTGCTTAGTAGGATTACTGTCATTCTATGTTTCAACATGGCCTGTCCATCTCAGTCTTTCCCCTTTGATAAAGGTCACTATATCGGTGTTCTGTATAGCTTATAAAGGGTCTTTCAAATTCAGTCAGTCATCTCACCAATGACTCAAATAATTTCATCTTTTATTTCAGAAATTGATGGTGAATTGTTCTTATCGATCTCGCTTTTAACGTAACCCAAGAGAAAATAGTCCAACGGTTTCAAATCACATGATCTTGGTGGTCAATTATCATATCCGCTCCTTCTCTCGATAAATCAATTGCTTAATTAGCAGAGTGAGATGTTGGTTTCCATTCTGTTAGAACCAGATATTCTCCAGATCAATATTATTCAATTCAGTCCACAAAAATCCGATTATCATCTCATGATATCGAACATCATTCACAGTTACAGCTTCACCAACAGCATTCTGAAAGAAATATGTCTCAATTACTCCTCCTGTCCATAATGCACACCAAACAGTAACTCATTTAGGATGTAATTCTTCCAGCACATACTCTTGCATACATGTATTTCGTCTGTTGTATGTTAATTTGCAGCCGGATTTGTCATCATGGCTATGAAGACTAATAGTTTTATGCTTTTGTACAATAATGTACAATAATCTTCTATAAATGTATGCTTGTCTCACAGCGTTTTCCATTGCTAGATTAAAAAGTGTTGTCGACAAGGGTCATCTTGTAGGAGACAGTATGGGTAAGGAACAGACGTGATATATCATTTAGAATATTGGCTTGGTTTACACTTCAGATACGGTCAGCTTCACCTAGGGCTATCAGGTGGGATGGAATATCAAACTTTTGCATCGCCTGGTATAAGGTGTTAACTGTGTCATATGGGCGTTTTATGTTTACGAACATGTGGTGCGTATTTAATCCGTATTCGTATGTTTTATCCAATATTTGACGTAGAGTAAATATTTGGTCAGTTGTTGATTTTACGCTACGAAAACCACATTGATCATTCTCAATTTGTTATATTGTCAGCATGAGGCTTAAGACCTCAACAAAGACAATTCCACTACCTGTAATTGTCGTGCTCTATCTATTGGCAAAAAAAAATTATATTTTATCTAACCCAGAAATATGTTTATTATATTAGGGACTGCTTAGCAAAAAAACTCACTAACCCTATCTAAAATAAATAGTTTGTTTTCTTCTGGATTTTTTTCGTTTCGAGGCTAAATAAACGATAAATATGGGATTTCATTCGAATATGAAGGATTTAAGGAAAATAAAACCATCCAAGGCCTTATTTTTTTCTTCAAAAAAGATATTAATTGTTCGGCAGCAAATAAAAATATAAATGCCAAGAGAGGCGGGATATTTATTTTGCGAGGAATAAAAAGGGAAAACGTGGCTAGGCTGTTACAAGAAAAGAACTCCAGCTCGGAAAGTGATAGATTGTTGACGCAGCATACACAATGCCTGATGAAGCTCGTCTGTTGTGAGGTTCTATTCGAAAGGGCGGTTCAAAAATTGAGCAATAAATTTGACGCAATAAAATTTATACTCTAAAAGATGAAGGTGCTATTAAGGAACCTTTCATCACAAGAACATGACATGAATTACAACTATATTTGATATTTCAATAGAAATAAAATCTGAAAATTTTTTTCATTGAACTAGTAATATATCAGATATTAAAATATAAATTTTTATATGCAACCACACACTGATTGATTGATAAGTTCGCAGGATGACATATAGATGGCGCAACCTTACTTCACATTTTTTTGTCAATAAATCAAATTTTCGTGTAAATCGTCGATGTTGACGTGAATCCGACCGACACACTATCATTTCGACAGATTTCAGTAAGTTTTTGGACGTTTTCATGCTTTCGAAATGTTAGTGATAGACCTGATGGCGAATTGTGTTTTCTATGGCATATTTACCCAACTTGGACATTTTTATCAAAAGAACATGGTCTCAATTTCGTCGCCATTGAATGGTCCCAAAATTTTGTATTATGATTTTCTCTAATGAGATTGCAACATTACACAAAAAAAGACATTGACGTTACTCGACGCACGTTTTATTAGTCAAGTTAGAATCATCAGGACCTAATCAAAACTCTTAAAACTTAAAAAAGGTTTAATCATCCCTTGGTGATGCCAACTTGGTTAGCGAAACGCGTGTCGTGTAATTTCAATACGTTTTCGTGTGTATGGAAAAGTTATTGAGTTAGAAAATAAACTCAGTAATCGAAAAATAAAATGTAACAACTTTGCATTCCATTCTACTATAATATATTCCATTCTACTAGAAATATAATTTCTCTTTAGTTAAACTCCTTTCATCATAAATACGCAATAAACCAAACAATTTTGGTAAATTATTCTGGAAAAGTTACACATTATAGGATAGTTAAACTCTAGCTTATTTATCAATTTACTTTTTAATATTTCTGTTATGTTTTTCAGAGTAGGTACTTGCTGTAACAGGAGAAGCTATGTAAAAATATTATTGATAGCCGACAGTCTATTATAGCTATTTGCAATGACTGCGTTCCAAGAAAGTGCGACCAATACAGAATTTTCGAGTACTGAATGGATAAATTGTTTTCTAATAAGAGTGTTACTTTGAAACATGTAACATTCACTTTTGAAAGATTCACTCTCATTCATTTTTGAAAATTTACTCCGGAGAGATACACGATTCAACAATCGGGCTCTAGAGCAGTTGGAATGCGAATCCCACCTTTGAGAAAAAATAGTAATTTTCGATGAAGTGCCCTTCTGGCCTAATGTGTTTAGGAAGACACATAACTGCAGGATTTGGACCGAAGAAAATCCAGAAGGGATTCAGGAATTTGTTCTTTCTTCATCCTTAGAAAGTCACTGGTTTGAGCGCTTTTTGGGCTGAGAGAGTAATAGGGTCTTATTTTTTTGAAGACAATGATGGAAATTGTGTTATTGTCAATGGTGAACGCTATAGGAATATACTATCTTTAATACGGCTATGGCAGGCAACGTATATACAAGTTCATAATTAACCGGAATAGATGAAAGCGTTTAAGGAAATTTTATATATTATATTATATAAAATATATTTTATCTTTTATATAATTAAAAAAAAAAATATTTACGTGGCAATTTTGTAGCTCCGCGTACTTACTTTTCCACTGCTGTGAAAACAAACTAATTTTCACGACAGACTTCAAACGTGTGTTCCAAATTTCATCGGAACCACTAATCCCGGGAACTTCCAGGCCCGCTCTCCCCTACTTTAAATTATACTACACGACATGAAATCAAATAATAAAATATTTTCGAGGTAATTACAGAATGATCCCTAAAAATAGCTTAAGGGGGAAAATAGGTGTAGATGCTTCAAAAAAAGGCTTTTTTTCCATAAATCAATTGTAAAGCTATTCAAAAATATATTCTGAAAATTTCAAAACAAAATTCCAAGCCGTTTAAAAGTTATAGGCGTTTGAGTGAGTGTCCCTCGGTCGAACGGTTATAGCACGTGGCAGGTAGTACGGAGCGGTCGATCAGGTAGATTAGGTAGGTCAGGTCGATCAGTTAATTAGTAGTCATAGATTCAGCAGTAGTTCATATTCATGAATGATCTGAAAGGTATTGGAAAGAAAGAAGAACGTTAAATTGATAAAAGAAAGAAGAACGTTAAATTGATTCATTAGTACCTTTACTGCCACTCCTATTTTCAAACGCGTTTTTCTCGGAACTACTTTTTTCGAATTTGTGTACACTCTAGCTCCTACAGTTTTTGCCCAATCGTTATCAAACTTAGCACATAGTTTCTTTCTATAAATACGCTTTATTTGAACCTTAATCCTAAACAATATCTTTATTTTAACTATTTTTTTATTGCAAAAATGAGTACAAAAAATGGTAAAAAATCATATTAAATTTTCTTATTCCTCAAAAAATATTCATTTTCGTTTTTTCTTGTGGGAAGTGAGGTTCAAATAAAAGAGACAGTAAATTTTTTGAAAAATTGATTTTAGATGAAAATTGTGACCTCCAGGATGTACACAAATTGCCCAGCCGGATGGCGACTTACAATGCGCGGCAGCTAATATCTTCGTTATTTTTCGATAAAATAATAACAATATATATATATATATATATATATATATATATATATATATATATATATATATATATATATATATATATATATTTATATTATATTATTTTTTTTATTTATTGGGACTTATTGGATATTAATTAATTAATATTAATTAATATCATATTATTGATATTAATTATTAATGATATTAGATTTTGAAAAACAATATAAAAAAAGAAATATAAAATAAATGATTTATATAAAAAAAAACAAATAATACCATTAATTTCAGTTAATATATTGTATATATAATAAAATTATTAAATAATAAATTTTCATGAATGTTTTATTTTTGCATCTGATATCATTCCACATAAAAAACTCAAAACAATTAAGTTATAATAAAAAACAAAAATTTAAAGGTGGAATTGTTAAATATGTCAGAGTCAAATATGTCATTTAAAAATTTTATAAAAAATTGTCATATATTAGTTAAAAAATTTAAAATTAATTGTTTAATTTGATATTGGTAGGTTTTTAAATGTAAGTTTGTGTTTTTTATAAAAGTAATGTTTATTGCAGAAGTATTCTGAGGATGGTTCGTTGTTGATCACAACGTTAATAAAACAATAAAAAATTAAAACTTATTTACTGACCAAAAGTTCCAATAAATAAAATAATATTAATAATTCTAAACGGTTACGAAAATATATGTAATAAAATTTAAAAGGCATTGGTGAAAACGTCAATAAAACTAAAGAAAACATAGAAGAAAACACAACCACTACCAACAGAAAAAAAAATCAAAATGAAGATTTATTAATTAAATATAAACGAATAAATACAAAAATAGCAAGTGAAATTAATTGTAAGCACTTTTTGGTAAGACGCAAAAATTTAAAACTAATTCCAAAATTTTTACAATATAAAAACAAAAATTTCAATTTTCACAGAAATGAAAATAAAGCCAAATACACAAAAACTATAAATAATTTATATAATCAGCTATTAATTATCTGTATCAGTGATTGTTTCTCAAAAATAAACTCATTTAATAAAATACTAAAAGAAACCAAAATAAAACTAAATAATAAATATGAAAATATATGGTTAAATAATTTTTATATAAAACAAAATTAAATATATGAAAAATTATTTAAAAAAATAAAAAACAGACACAAAAATAAAATCAATAATCTAATTAAAAACAACACAACTAAAGAACAATACATAAATAATCAAAATTGGATAAAAAACTTAACTAATATAGATATACCCGACCATATAAAATATATCCTATCACTTGGCCCAAAATTTTTGTATAAAGAAAAAATTAAACCAAAACAAATTGAACAAGTAATAACAAATGTAGAAGCAGGTATAGAAAAACTAGACATAAATGAAACAATAAATTTTTTGGATATTAACATTACGTATGATAAGGATGGCAAATCAAAACAAATTGGTATACAAAACCAGTATGGTCTGGAAGATATCTCAATTTTAAATTTTATACACCAAATAAATTTAAAATTTAATTAATTTTTTTTATACACCAAATTAATTTAAAATTTAAATTAATAAGTGTTATTAATTCTTTAATTGATAGAGCTGTTATTTTAACTAATCCAAACAATAGGCCAAAATATATAAATAAAATGAAACAAACACTAGAAGATAATAACTATTCAAAAAAATTTTACGAACCGGTAATTAAAAATAGAATACATAGAATATATAACAATAATAACATAACAAATAAAACTAAAAATGAAAATTATATACCTTTACCATACATAACAGAAATAAATAATAAAATAAAAAAAGTTCTTAAATCATATGATATAAATATAGCAGAAATACCCAATAATAATACTAAACAAATATTTACAAAATTAAAACCACAAACACCCAAAATGGAACAAACAAATTTAATTTACAAAATTGATTACTTAAACTACCCAAGCTCATATATTGGCCAAACTGAACAATATTTAAAAAACAGAATTAATGAACATAAAAAAAGCATTAGAACCTTACAACCAAACGTAACTGCCCTTTCAAAGCATGCTATAGATAATGAACACAACTTTAAATTTAACGACATAAAAATCCTAGATTTTGTAAAACAATATAAAAAAAGAAATATAAAAGAAATGATTTATATATAAAAAAAAAACAAATTATACCATTCATTTCAGAAATGATACAGATAATTTAAGTTATATATATAATAACATTATTAAATAATAAATTTTCATAAATTTTTTATTTTTGCTAATCTAATATCATTCCACAGAAAAAATTCAAAACAATTAGGTTATAATAAAAAACAAAAATTTAAAGGTGGAAGAATTGTCAAATATGTCAGAGTCAAATATGTCATTTAAAAATTTTATAAAAAATTGTCACATATTAGTTAAAAAATTTAAAAATTAATTGTTTAATTTTATATTAGTAGGTTTTTAAATGTCAGTTTGTGTTTTTTATAAAAATAATGTTTATTGTAGAAATATTCTGAGAATGGTTCGTTGTTGAACCGAAACGTTAATAAAAAAATAATAATACTAAACGGTCCCGAATATATATATATATATATATATATATATATATATATATATATATATATATATATATATATATATATATATATATATATATATATATATATATATATATTCACGAATATATTACACGTTATAAAGGTAAAATCATATGTCTTGGTCTAAAATGTGGTCTCCAAGAAGTCAAGTTCAAGTGCAAGAAGAAAAGTTGTCATTCAAGTCTTCAGCAAAAGTTGTCATTCAAGTCTTCGGCAGATTTCAGCATACAGCAGGCAGCAGAATCGCTGCTAGTCGGTATCTTTATTATTAATGGTAATAATTAAGGGTGTCACTTCTGTTGTTTTTTGTATCAATCTAGTATGATTTTATTTGTACGGTCGATACACTTCTTCCATTTTTCTGGAGTAATTTGGTTTAAGGCTTCTTGCCACAAAGCTAAAATATTGTTTTTACTATGCCCATCCCTTCCAATATGTTTGTCATAATATTGTTTTGCCTTGGCCGATATTAACTCTATGGCGTTGAATTCGCACTGGTAAGATGGTGTACGAAGTACTTCATGCCCATGTAATTGAATTTCCTCATCTACTATATACATTCTTTCAGTTCTATACTTTGTTGCAATTTGTAATAATTCTAACTTTTTAGATTTTTTTTTAAATCGATATTATTTTTTTCCAACCATTCCATAATGTCCTGTTTTCTGAAACTTAGATCTGGCATTTTTTCACTTAATGCACTATGATATGGAACATTATCCATTATTATAAGACATGGTTCCTCTAAATTACACAAAAGCTTATTTCTCAACCACTGCAGAAATGAGTCGTTATTCATTTCCCCATGATAATCACTATTTTTATTCTTTGCAGAAAATACCAGGCCTGCATTTGGAATAAAGCCATTCTCAGAACCTGCATCTACTACAATAAATATTTTTCCTTCAAAGCCTAATGGACGTTTTACACTTTTTACACAAGTGTTTTTTTTCAAGTTTCATCTAGAAAAACCACTTTGTGATATTTTTTTTCTAAATTTTCTACATAAATTCTCAAAAATTTTGTAGGTTGTGCAGCATTAGTGGCTTTTTTAATCAATTATCTCCTGCTGTTATCCTTTTTGTATTTGAAACCAATAGATAGTAGAACCCTTTGCAAAGAACTATTGCTTATGGACATGACTGATTTTTCTGTAAGTTCATGACTTCAACTTGATGGCGTGATGTGCTCTTCTAAAAGAAGAAAAATAATAAATACATAATAATACTAATAATTTAAATAAAAGCGCCTTAAAATAATGTTATCAATTTTGTAAATACTTGCTCTCAGAATACATGCGATAAATAATATATCGTATTTCACATTTGCTGCTATCAGACGAATCAAATGTTTTTGCTTTTTTTCGGGGTCGTCTCTTTTGTAGAGATTTTACTACATTATTATTTTGGAGTAAATGTTTTCCCATTCTGGTCACAGTACTCATGGATATATCTAATGCTTGAGCTACACGCTGCAGCAAATAAAGATTTTAGATTTCTCTTTTTCAAAATAGTTCAACAAATTAATCACTAACTGTTGAGACTGACAACTAAGTGGTTTGCCCTTCATGACGATAAAATTATAAACTATGCAATATATAATGAAAATATCCTTATTTTGTCACTTAAACCGTGGTGTAAATGTTGAAAAACACTAATACGATACAACTTTTATAACCAAACAAACGACAGAAAACGTGAACAATCTGAGGTTATATATATCTTATCTATGATATGAGCTGACCAATGGTAACTACACACTAAATTACACGATATAGCTAGGGATAACCGGTTTTATTGCTCTCTCTTTCTAACTTGTGTTAATTGCATTGATTATGTTTTTGAACTTACTTACAGTAATACTTCTTTGTCCAACACGTAGCAAATTTGAAATAAGGATTGCCTAGCTTTCAGCTTACTGTTCTGACGTAATCGTCAGGTTTCGTGAATCGGAGTGTATATATATATATATATATATATATATATATATATATATATATATATATATATATATATATATATATATATATATATAATTTGATATGTTTCTCGACCGTGCAATTTATAGTTTTTTTCTCTTTTCTTTTTATCTCTTTATCATTTATGATAGCCCTTTAGAAGACAACGGGCCAGAATTAGTTTACAAAAAAATCCCAAAAGTGAATGGTCTATCCCAAGGGGTGACAAAAGTATTCAAGGACTTTCCTCACATAAAAATCAGTCAATACAATCAACTAACGATCGCTAATCTGTTCACCAAAATCAAAGATACCATTCCAATCGGTCTACAATCAAATGTAATTTATAAACTGACCTGCAAAGATTGTGAACAGTCTTATATAGGACAGACCAGTCAGTGGCTTAAACAGAGAATGACATTGCACAAGAGTGACTGCCGTAATTACAACAACAGATGTGCTGTGGTTGACCATTTCCTGAGTACTGGACATAATATGGATTTCGACAATGTAAAAGTCATACAACAGATGAATAACTACAAAAAAAGACTGTTTTTAGAGATGTGTCATATAAGACAAAATAAGACCACGATGAATTTTAAATCAGATACGAGTGGTCTTAGCAGTATTTACTGCCATATTCTCAAATAACACCAAACAATGGACGTTCGTGTTAAAAGTGCTCCAGTCTTTTCAACCTCGATGGTTGTAGGTTGAAATACCTTAGTGTTTTAAAAAAGATTGTTAATTCCTGGTTGGGCCCGTATCGTTCAAGAACGTTATTTAGATAAACATGTTTTAAACTATAGTCATTAATTGTAAGTTTGTATGTTTATTGTTGTGTGAATTTGTATTTTAACATGTTGGTGTTCTATACTATTTCATTGTTTATTAAATAATATAAAGAAAAAAATAATTTTAGAGTCTCCTGATGAAGTCATCAAAACAATGACGAAATATTGAGACGATTAAACACTTGTTTTACTGCAGACCGCCAGCCCGATAACAACCAATTTCCCAAAGAAAAATATATATATATATATATATATATATATATATATATATATATATATATATATATATATATATATATATATATTCCTTATGTGTTAAAAAATCATGAAAGTCACTAAAAATACGCCGTCCTATACCTATTTCCCCCCTTAATGATTATAGTCAGTTAATGGCAAAATATTAAGTTAGAAAATGGCTAGGCCGTAAATTAATTTATTAATGGGTCCCGGAGGATGTTTGTAAAAACCTGGATGGCAAGCGCACAGATTTGTTTTGTTTTTGAGATAAAGTTCTAAACAGACTACGTGTGAGTTTAGAGTCAAATGGATTAAAATTTGAGAACATTTGAGGATATTAGCGAGTGTGAACATTTGGCATTTGGCATGAACTATTAATATTTAATTTCTCAATTGAAACCTTCGGTGTAAAACACTAAACTCGAAGAGATTTTCCACTAAACACCAAATCACTATTTTAAACTTTTATTAACTTATATTAATATTTACAACAGTATATTATGTGTGGCAAAGAAAAAATGGGTTGTCATCTCGTACTCGTGCCATCGGTTGTCATGCTGTATAAAGGGTGGGGCAAGTATCGCGCGCAAGTTTTTTTTGAAGACATTTGTGGTTTTAATGTTGTGTAGTGCAATTTTTATTTTATTATGGTGAAATTCACGCTAAAAGAACGCAGTGAAATTATATATGGGATTCTTCCGATTCTTAATTTCCATTTATCTTTGCCTTTCCATAGATCTTCTGATAATCCCTTTTTCTTTATTTCTTCATCAATTCTATTTTTCCAGTGTTTCCTCCTCCCTCCCCTTCGTTTTCACCCTTGTGTGATTTTGTTAGGCTAGTTTTTGTGCTTACCGACTGACGAGTCGAAAATCTGTTAAAAGGCATCTGGCCTTCTATTTCTTGTGCAGAAACATTGAAGATAAAAGAACAATTACCAAGTTATGACTTGGTAGTTACCATTGTGCCTTATTTTAAATTTCTGACAGTCTTATTTGACTACCCGGTATTAAGCTCCAAGAGAGTGGATCTTCTAAAGGTTTATAATTGTGGTAAGCAAAGTTTTGATGTGGAGCTTGTTTACGGCTCGTGAAAGTTATCGTTTGAGAAAAAAATCCGTTTAGTTTTGCTTGAAAACGTCACTTAATATATATTAATCACAGTTGGTCCAAATGAAGTAAAATTAAGGTTGCTTGTTGCGACCACTTCAGAATACTTCATATACTTCTTAATATGAATGATACTAAATTTAAACACATTAGTTATTCGATATGACACATAAATTATTTATTAAATAATTCGTATCCTACTCTGCCAGACAAAAGGAATATCATGTAGTTGGTCATTAATATAATTATCTTTACATTAACTTCTGAATTATAGAATTATGGATATGTCGACTAAAGCTCAGAGCTAGTAATAATCTGTTGGGAACTTGAAATTGAGTTCATTCTTTTTTTTTAAACGGGCATCCTGTAAAATCAGAATTGTAAATGATGGTTGCAGAATTTTTATACCAGAGAAATTTAAATTTCTAACTAATCCGCAGTCTGTTGTAAACTCAAATTTTAATCGTATTTCGTTTCCGATCCTTAATGCGAAAATCGACTAAACAAATTTATGTGAATAAGATAGCGTGTTTTCGTTTAACGATACTTTAATGTCTGGCTTTTTACTGGCCACGCTTGATTTTTTTTGTTGGTAAGAAAATGTAGTACAATTTTAAATTATAACTTCATACTGGTAGTTGTTTGTTGTTGATGTCCGACTTTATGGTGAGATATGCGAATAGAATAAGCAGCATTTTTTTAAAACTGGAATAAAAATACCAAAGTCAAAATTATTAAGTGTACTCGTCGTTTAATAATTTGAAAAAAAAATATTTTATTTAAGAGTTAATACAGTTTTAATCCACAATATAATCCTTATCGCTAATGACAATCTTCGCCCATTTCTCTGACAAACTTTGTATTCCCTTTTTGTAATATAATAATATAGGAATAGAATACGCAGCACTTATATTAATACCCGAATAAAAATACCAAAGTAAAAATTATTAAGTGTAAGAAGTGTAAGAAGTGTTTTTTAATAATTTGAACATTTTTATTTTATTTAAAAGTTAATACAATTTTAATACACAATATAATCTTTATTGCTATTGACAATTTCGCCAATCTCAAACTTTGCATTCTGTTTGTGTAATATGATAATATAGAAATAGAATTAACAGCACTTATATTAAAACTGAAATAGAAATACCAAAGTCAAAATTATTAAGTGTACTCGTCGTTTTGTAGTAATTTAAAAAATGTATTTAAAAGTTAACACATTTTTAATCCACAATATTATCTTCATCGCTATTGACAATCTTCGCCCATCTGTCTGACAAACGTTGTATTCGCTTTTTGTAATATGGTAATATAGAAATATAATAAGCAGCACTTATATTAAAACTGAAATAAAAATACCAAAGTCAAAATTATTAAGTGTACTCGTCGTTTTGTAATAATTTTAAAAATGCATTTAAAAATTAATACAATTTTAATTCACAATATAATCTTCATCGCTGCTGACGATCTTGGCCCATCTTTCTGACAAACTTTGTATTCCATTTTTGTTATATGATAATATAGGAATAGAATAATCAGCACTTATATTAAAACTGGAATAGAAGTACCAGAGTCACTATTATAAAGTGTACTCGTCGTTTCTTAATAATTTGAAAATTTTTATTTTGTTTAAAAGTTAACACATTTTTAATCCACAACATTATCTTCATCGCTATTGACAATCTTCGCCCATCTCTCTGACAAACGTTGTATTCCCTTTTTGTAATATGGTAATATAGAAATATAATAAGCAGCACTTATATTAAAACTGAAATAAAAATACCATAGTCAAAATTATTAAGTGTACTCGTCGTTTTGTAATGATATTAAAAATGTTTTTAAAAGTTAATACAATTTTAATTCGCAATATAATCTTCATTGCTACTGACGATCTTGGCCCATCTTTCTGACAAACTTTGTATTCCATTTTTGTAATATGAAATATAGAAATATGTAATATGTAATATGTAATATAGAAATATAATAAGCAGCACTTATATTAAAACTGGAATAAAAATATCAAAGTAAAAATTATTAAGTGTACTCGTCGTTTTTAATAATTAATTTTTTTTTATTTAAAAGTTAATACAACTTAATCTACAATATACTCTTCATCGCTATTGACAATATTCGCTCATTTCTCTGACAAACTTTGTATTCCCTGTTTGTAATACGACAATACAGTAATAGAATAAGCAGCACTTTTATTAAAACTGGAATAAACACAACACAAGTCAAAATTATTAATTGTACCGGTCGTTTTTTAATAATTTGAAAAAATGTTATTTTATTTTAAGGTTATTAAAGTTTTAATCCACAATATAATCTTCATCGCTATTGGCAATATTCGCCCATCTCTCTGACAAACTTTGTTTTCCCTTTTTGTAATATGATAATATAGGAATAGAATAAGCAGCACTTATATTAAAACTGGAATAATAACACCAAGGTCAATATTATTAAATGTACTCGTGGTTTTTTAAGAATTTATACATTTTTATTTTATTTATAAGTTAATACAGTTTTACTATACAATATGATCTTTATATTGTGATATTGACTATTGCTATTGAAAATCTTCGCCCATCTATCTCTCTGAAAAACTTTGTATTGCCTTTGTGTAATATAATGTAGGAATAGAATAAGCAGCACTTATATTAAAATTGGAATAAAAATACCAAAGTGGAAATTATTAAGTGAACTAATCGTTTTTTAATAATTTAAAAAAATTTATTTTATTTAAAAGTTAATACATTTTTAATCCACGATATAATCTTCATCGCTATTGACAATCTTCACCCATTTCTCTGACAAACTTTGTAGTCTCTTTTTGTAATATGAGGCTGATTTTGAAGATATATATGTACACTCCCCAAAAAAATTCGGACACCCTAATGGGTGGCCTATTCGAGAGCTCTCGAACTTTAAATGTAAATAAAACAAGTATGAGATGTATAGTTTACAGTTCTTACCTCCTTTTAAATTCTTGTATAAAGTTTTCCATTAAGGGCTCTCGGAGTTTAAATGTAAATAAAACAAGTTGTGTATGAGATATCGTTATTTTGGAAATGAAAACTTCTATAGCCGCGTTGAGCTATTTTCGATTGGGGCATAACTTATAGGTTCTCATCACCGACATGCTAGTGACTAAATTGTGTTTTAGATAATCATTATTTTAATTGTTTAATTGTAAAATTATAGTGCAGTACAAGAGTGAGTACTTAAGATGCTAATCTTTTTATGTAGAAAAATTAACAACAAAAACAAAGCATTTATTTTCGAATATTTCCAATATTGGTATCAATATTTGCGTTAAAAAATTTAATATTTATTTTTCTAATATTTAATCTCTGCAATACACCGTGCAATCAATATTGTATCGTGGCTTATGAGTTATCTTACTAGCGTGCTAAAACAGATTTTTACACAGAGTAACACGTCCGAGACAATTAAAAATAATTCGAAGTACTGCTGGATGGAAATCCTTGTCGTACTATGTTAGAGCTGGGACGGGAAATCGAAGTAAGACCGCAAGCCGCTTCTAAAAGTTTAGACAAACTAGGGAAATATCAAAATGAAAGTATTAGGCCGACAGACTCACAAAACATAATAATAGTAAACGCTCTGACGTTGTTGACGAAGGCATAATGAATTCAATGAAATATCTTTGCTTGAACAATTTGCTAATAATAAACTAATAATTAACTGTGGTTGCTGAGCAGTAAAAAAAAGTAAAGGTACATTTTCTCACTCTTTATTACATTTATATACATAAATATAGCAAATGTATATAAAGGTAATAAAGAGTGACAAAATTTACCTTTACTTTTTTACTACTAAGCAACTACAGTAAATTATTAGTTTGTCTTATATATAAATATATATATATATATATATATATATATATATATATATATATATATATATATATATATATATATATATATATATATATATATATATATATATATATATATATTACCCGTATAACCCACCATATATATATATATATATATATATATATATATATATATATATATATATATATATATATATATATATATATATTACCCGTATAACCCACCATATATATATATATATATATATATATATATATATATATATATATATATATATATATATATATATATATATATATATATATATATATATGGTGGGTTAACATTAGAATGACTAATGGATACAATTTTTGAGAAAAAAACCAGTTTGTGGCACATATTTATTTCCAAACTTAAGGCGTCGGAAACATTAAGGAACACAGTAGTAAAACATTTTCCATTAAAATGCAAGCTAAATGAGATTAAACAGTAATTGTAATGTGAAAAGGAATGGAACCACAAAACTTTTATTTACTTAACTCCCTAGTATGAGTTTGCAGAGTGCAGTGGTATTGTGTACAGTTGCAGAACGGGGTAGTTTGTATTCAGGCTTTTATCTTTGGAAGCTAGTCAACTATTTAATAAGGGCTCTTGAGCGAAGCTCAAAAATAGAGAAACTCTAACAAGTTCTCCAAATTACCATGTTTTATTGCAGTAGTTGAAAGGACAAAAGACAAGGGAATAATAAAAGTTTTTGCCGTTCCGTTTCCTTGGTATCGCTTTTGGCGGAGAGCTTTAGATTTACTGATTTGTTTCTGCTACTTTTGCTTTTCGCAGGCTTTGTTTTGCCCTGTTTGCGAAAGGTTGACAAATTAGATGCTCGGCTCTACTTCCCAAGATTAAAAAAGTCGATGAGCTTTGCCTTTTTTTTTTCTATCGATACGCAACTTCAAAATTTCTCGATGAAAGTTAATTTAGATTAATTCGCAAGGCAGAGATGTTTTTAAGGAAATTGCTTTAACGCTCTTTGCTGCTTTTGTTTAAGACGGAAGATTGCTTTTAACTCAATTCAAATCAATAAGAGATATATATATATATATATATATATATATATATATATATATATATATATATATATATATATATATATATATATATATATATATATATATATATATATGTATAGGAACACACAACAACCTGCGTCTCCGCCTAAATGAACACTTTTGTTAGTTGGTTTTGTTGGTGGGGCTCGTTCCCGGTCAGGCAGCCAACAAAGTGTTCATTTAGGCGGAGACGCAGGTTATTGTGTGTTCCACATGAGATTGTCTCATGGGATCTGTCTCATTGGACGGAGTCCAAGAAAATCTAACACTACGTATATACGCCATCCGACGGGAGGTCGGCGAAAACATAGGTTGTTGGCTGTGGATAGGGTCTCCTTATTCTTGATGGTATGGTATATGTCGGCGCCCTGAAGAGTCTGAACCTCGAGAATCGAAACATATGTCATACAGTTGAAGGAATAGGTGGACTCCTTCCGGGTTAAGCAACCAACAAAAGTGTTGAAATATATATATATATATATATATATATATATATATATATATATATATATATATATATATATATATATATATATATATTTATATATATACTTTCTTTTGTTGGATAGATCTCGAAAAACGAAGCGATACACTTTCATTAAGAAAGTGTATCGCATGTTTTTTTTTGCTAATATCATGGCCAACTGCGTCAACTTTTATGGCTTCCATTTTCGAGAAGTACTATTAGGAATTTTGACCAGTACCACCTTAAATCAAACTGTACCAATTTTTATGGTTCTAAATTACTGGGTGTTCCAGATATTTGTGATATTTATATTATAATTTTTCTAATAATTAGATGTACTTGCTGTTATTAAATCTATGTTGCCATGAATATCAAAAATTATAAACTAATTAACAAATGTCACTTTGACTGATTGATTTGTGTTATAGTAATTTCAATAATGATTTATTCTTTAGAAGAAAAAGTAGACATTTTAAGATTAGTTGGTGGTTAGCACGCGAACTTTTCATGAAGCAGCAAAAGAATTTAACGGAGAACGGAACATCAATCATATTACAGCTTCTTGCATAAACCAATATTTTGATCAATACGGAACTGTTAATAAACTTCCTAATCAGTGTCATTCTCGTGAATTTGGAGCAACTCAATTAGTTCTTGATTATTTTAATGAGAATCCATACTCAATCGTTAGGGAGAAGAAAGGGGTTATGCTTGAAGTTATCGTTAGGGGTTATGCTTGAAGAAAAATAACAGGAGACCTTTTAAACCAAAATTTCTTCAAACACTTGAAGTTGGTGAGACTGAAAGAAGAATGGAATACTGTTTATGGTTACAAAGCATGTACATACAAGATCGTACATGTCTAAAAAACATTTTATACACCTATGGCGCCATATTTACGACAAATGGTATCGTATCATAATAAAATATTGGATTATAGGCTCGAGATATCCCACATTGGGTTATACAATGTAAGCAACAATATTCTACTAAGGTCGACATTTGGTGCGGTATTTTAAATGACATTATTATTGGGCCATATTTTTTTGATGGAAATTTGAATGCAGCTATATTTCTTAGGCTTTTACAAAATGAATTTGATGATGCAATTGTTGCGTTGCCTCTCAGTTATCGAAACAATTTGACAGGGCACCCATTCATCATGCAATTAACGTAAGAAACTAGTTAAATAATAATTTTCCAAACCATTGGATTGAGCGAAACAGTCCTGTAATTAATTGACCGCCGAGTTCCCCGGACTCCACGCCTCTTGACTTTTTTCTCTGGGGTACAATTAAAAGTATGGTTTATGTTTTGAAGCCCCAAATTCGAGACGATCTTTGTCATCGTATTAGGCAGCCTTGCCGTAGCATTACCAAGCAACAACTGAGAAAAGTAGTGAACAATACCCTACGACGTATTGACAAGTGTTTGAAAAAAAGTGGCGGAATTATAGAAAGGTGCAGTATTTAAGTTTTATAATGCCAATTTAGATCGAGCTGCAAATAAAAGAAGTTTTTCGTTAAAAATTAGTCTGTAATTATACATTTTTGTTTAAGGTGGTGCTGGTCAAGAATCCATTGTTAGTGTTTCTCTAACAAAAATCTAATAATACTTCTCGAAAGTGGGAGCCATAAAAGTTGACGCAAATAGCCATGATATTAGCAAAAAAACTTGTGGTACATTTTCTTAATGCCGTTTTTTCGAGAAGAAAGTTTAAGAAAATCGGTCCAGAAATAAAAATTTTAAGGGGGTGGTTAGTCTTTATCCTCGACACACTGTATGTATATATGTGTATATATATATATATATATATATATATATATATATATATATATATATATATATATATATATATATATATATATATATATATATGTATATATACCAGGTGTCCCATTAAGGATGGATCGCGTCCGTATCTTGAAAACTATTTATCCCACAGCTTTGGGGAAAAAAATATTATACTAAAACTGACCATGAGAAACTCACCAAAAATATTTTTAGCTTCTAAAACGACCGCAAGAGGGCGTGACGAGCTAAACATTTTTAAAAATAATTTTTTTTGTGTATTTTCAAGTGTTAACCGAGTAAGAAAAATTCTCAGTTATAATTAGCAAACTGTCTCCTACAACTTTGTTTTATGACATTTTGTCGTAACTTCGCGAATAAAGAAGTGGGGGGGAGTTTTACCTGTTTAGATAAAAAGTCGTCTAATGTCCGTTTGCCTAAACCGATTTTCCTCAATTTGGATTCATTTAAAAGGCAATTGCTGGGACAATCAGATAATCTGGGAGATAAATTATTTAGTTTATAAATGAAACCGCGAGGTAGCGTTACATTCAACAATAGTTTTTTGAAGTTTTGTTCAGTTTTTTC